>JAVCKZ010076353.1:0-13165 GCA_034780755.1 Lepetodrilus elevatus
ATATCGGCTTTGTGATCCAATTACGCTAATTAGTGGATTGCGTCAAGCGACTGAATTTGCTGTGCGGGGTCACATATGTAGTGTCATATTTGACTATAGCCATTGTATGTGGTGTTATCAGACTAGAGCTAGTGTATGTAGTGTCATCAGACTACAACTAGTGTATGTAGTGTCATCAGACTACAACTAGTGTATGTAGTGTGATCAGACTACAGCTAGTGTATGTAGTGTCATCAGACTACAACTAGTGTATGTAGTGTCATCAGACTACAGCTAGTGTATGTAGTGTCATCAGACTACAGCTATTGTATGTAGTGTCATCAGACTAGAACTAGTGCATGTAGTGTCATCAGACTACAGCTAGTGTATGTAGTGTCATATTAGACTATAGCCATTGTATTTAGTGTCATCAGACTAGATCTAGTGTACGTAGTGTCATATTAGACTATAGCCATTGTATTTAGTGTCATCAGACTATAATTAGTATATGTAGTGTCATCAGACTATAATTAGTATATGTAGTGTCATCAGACTACAGCCAGTGTATGTAGTGTTGTGTGTAGTGTTATCAGACTAGAGCCAGTGTATGTAGTGTTGTCAGACTACACACAGTATATGTAGTGTTGTCAGACTACAGCCAGCGTATGTAGTGTTGTCAGACTAGAGCCAGTGTATGTAGTGTTGTCAGACTACACACAGTGCATGCTGGGTATTTGTCATCAGACTCAAGGACCCAGTATAGTACATTTCAATGTTATATACCCGGTATGTGTAATATATTTGCTTTTTACATAATAGCAACACTATATCTGAGATAATTAAGGCCACTGTCCTATATTTTAAAAAACACACAAAAAAATTAATTCCAATCTTTCAGCGAATGATATTTCACTTATAGTACTTATAGCACTTTAACATTCCTGCTGGGGTCACTTGATGTAGTACTTAACCTCCATCTAGCTGCCGGCCACTGAGGTTGCCCTATTGCCCAGCGACTCTGATTAGTCCCCATATCATGGCCGGCAAGATATGATTGATCGATATGGTCACCGACATTTATTTCTTGAATTATACCATGGCACAAAGGATGGCGACCACCTCTGGGAGGCTGGAATGGGAACCGATTCCAGCATTATCGCGTAACCGCACCGTAATGGCGCTGATGGTTAAAGCGCCAATGGCCGAGAGGTGACACGATGTCTTCAGGGCAGGAAGTCAGCGTGGCTTGGCCTGTCCTATGTGAACCTCAAGTAATCTGCCTCACATTCCTCCGCTTTAATTATTCCCATCTCTCCTTCGTCTCCCGACTGTTAGCAGTCCGATCTCGATCTCGCGATGAAAGCAGGGACGGCATTAATTTGGCACTAGTACTCGGCTGATTAAACTGAGATTCCCCGATACAGTTTCCCAATCTAGGTCAGCTCGAATCTTCGTTAATCAGCCAATGAAAGGCTTCTGGAGCTAACTTTGACATTTCCGATGCTATATTTAGACATATTACCACAGGATGTCACTGGCATATTACAGATGACGAGTACTCGTAGGTGTTACCACTTTGAAAATGAGGCCAAGTAGGAATTAAGGAATGTTCACACAATAGGACAAATACAAACACAAAACACCAGCCACTATACACTGGACATGCATGTCTAAATATGCCATGTCTGCTTGGAATAAATCAATAAATAACTGTCAATCAAGAGAAGCGGTGTAATATTTCAAGAGAAAATTGATTGGCTATGAATTTGTCCTGATCTTCTTGGATCTTCCACCAGGGACATAGACACATTGTACACATTGCAAGTGTTCTCAATTCCCATTGTCAATTCAACAATAAGTTTAGTTTTAATGGTGAATTGGCAATCATCACCATTTGGTGAATGATAAAGATGCTTGTCCATCTTTAGTTTCCGTCCATAAAGTTCAGTCCAAACAATGATTGTGAAAGCTAATAAACTATAATAAACTTGGCTAATGTACTCACCTAAATAGGTATTGCAAATGAACTCTGCTATTTGACTGCCTGATTTGCTAGAGTCAGCAAAATGGCTCAACTCTCGATTCAACATTCGTTTGAACTGAAATAGAAAAATGTATAATTTAATTAACATATTTTCCATAATATACAAACTAAAGCACAAAACTTCTCAAGAAATCTAGACTTTCTTAACTGATCTAGAGGCAATATTTTGAATAAGAGTATTTGGGTGAGAACAAGACGTACACAATCAAAATAAATATAATAGCTGGAATCAATAATTCAACATAAATAATTACACAATTTCAGAGTCAATGTGAATATGGAGTTTCTGCGGGAATCTTCCACCCATTTGCTTCAGAAGCAACAATTAATGTCAATTTAACCTTTTGGCTGCTAGAGAAGCTGTACATTCCCCAGTGACCGTTACTGTACTGTGCTGATAGGAACAGTCCAATCCCTGAATCTTAATTAACCAATCCAGTTTCTGTCCCTCCAGAAATACATATGGCCGCCTAATGCATCAATATTACATCACTGCCTAATGCATCAATATTACATCACTGCCAGAACCTGGCCCAGTGACCCACTGATGTACGTCATCCGTATGTGTGTCAACCGTAATTATAGCGCTGCCGCCCTCTCAGCCTCTTTTTGATTTAATAGCGAAGACGTATGTCTACGCAAGCAGAGGCATCAAAGTCGACGGCAAGGCTCACAATGGTACCACACAAATCCTAGCAGAAATCTACAGCATTAGATCTAACTGGGCCACAATGGGTCCCTAGAGGTAATCAGGTATCTGGCTTGGTACGGCTTCTCCAATACAGGATCTGTCGGAATGTATTTCCTGTGCCACCACCTTCAAGCCAGATAATGGTATCGGTGTGTAATGGAGTTTTGATGTCGGAAATCACGTAGAGCTTTGATATCAAATTGGAAACATACTCTATCGTGAAATTCAGATTTTTATTTCCGGCTTTGATATTAAATTATGAAAAAGTATCTATCGAGGAATTAGTAATTTGGAATGACATTGGCCCACATTTCTTTAATACAACCTGAACTTGATACTAAAAACGAGGAGATCTTCCACATGTTCTTCTTAATACAATGACCTTGACTATTAACCTACTGACTTCAATATCTATTCCGATTGCAACATGAGCACCCTAGACATATGGATTTAAAGATAACCAGAACAAAACTATTCCAAATATATCTGCACTCCCATTCAATATGTTTGATTGAATTCAAAGTAAGTCTTCAACCAGCGCTGTATTTGTGTGAAATTAAAAATGCCACAAGCAGCTAATAGAAAAGGATAGTCATGCTATTCCAATCTTCTTTTATATGTCTACCTGCCAACTTCCATTTCCTGTAGAAATTCTATAAGTTCCTAAATACTCTTGGCTTCAATTCCAATACATACTAGGGATCGGCCGTACACAAAACAGTGACATTTATCTGGACGATCATCTCTTCTGTCCAATGCATGGACTAAACGGTTGGTTGTGTCTATTTGCGCTTACAAAGTCGCGTATAGATAGATATGACCGCTCCTTGATGACATAGAAGGCTTTTGAATTATATTTCTGGTTCTCTCAAGAGATCCGATTCAATACGGATTAGGCATTATAGAAATAACGTTTCTTTGAAAATGGCATTTTAAAATAACTGACCCAATGTTGTAGCTTGAAATATGTCATGGATAAAAATGGTTAGGCCGCAATGACGACATTTAAAGATTAAGAAGCAAAACTAAAATTAAAACGTGTTCATTCGGAGATCTACACAAATAGCATGGTGTACTCTTATGATTATCAGGAGTTCTAGAGATGTTCTAGAGATGTTCTAGAGATAGAGGATTTCATATAGGTGCAGTGCATGTACATCATTGAGAATATTTATAACTTGTTTCCCTTTTTATTTCCTATAGGAGTAAAAATGTTTAAAATTACTTTTGTGTGTCAATATTTCAATGTCTGTTGCTATCTAAAATAGGATAACAGTTGGCTCTAATGACAATTGTTTAAACTACCGAACTGTTACATCAACCCTTTCATCTGGATGTCTAGTAAAGCTTACATATCAATTTATTACATATATGCATGTCTATCGAAGCTTACTTATCAATTTGCTACGTCAATGCACTAATTCGAGTCATCAAAGTTTTAAGCTAGATCTAGTACTCAATCAGACTTTAAAAGCAATTACATTAGAAAGGTTTTGGATCAGTAAGATTTAACAATAGCAGAATAAAATGAACTGCCTTTTTCTTTTAAAAAATGTTTTACTACGTATAATCTGTAATCAAGGGTAACATGTCTGATGCATGTTTTCATTAGATTCCCATTGACTTTCAATCTGACTTGCAGACTTCGGGAATGCCTTTCATTAAGAAGTGTCATCTCATGGCCCATACTTCACACTTAGGAAGTCTGTATGCTAGGGTATGCTTTGAGAATCTAAATGAGCATGCACCAGACAATTTTCAGCTCTATTGCACATGAATGGCACCAATGCATGGTGCAGTGGGTCCTACTGGTTGTATCATTCTTTACAATTAGGAATCTCGTTCTATTTAATTTGTCCCTGTCAAAGATGTTGAAGACAGTCTTTTAAGATTGTTTCTAATGATGTATGTACACCATAGATGCAACTTTTCCAAAAATGAAAAAGAAATCATTAAAAAATAATCTTTTTCTAAAATCATTAGGAATGTGTTTTTATTTTATTTTATTATTTTTAAATCTGCCTCTAATGTCTTTGACAAGCACTACCATTAACCTCCTCACAAAACACATGCACAATGGAACAATTCAGCAGGGAGAAGGTTAACAACAATTATGGTCTATCCAAGATGTGTGTCTCACCTTGCTAGATGCCATGTCACTGACAGACCGGTGGGTCTGTATGGTCTCTAGCTGGTCTAAGCACCAATCTAGTTCCTCCAGAGTGTCCACTGCCAGCTTCATGTAGCTTTCGTCTGAAACAAGGGAAGACAACTCTACATCAGTACAAGGACAGAGATCCATTGGTGTCAGAAGAAGGAACATCTTCTAAGACATTGCTACAAGACTTGGAGAAGGTTCTTCACCTACTCATGGAGCATGCACATGAATACAAACACAACAGAACTGATCCTAGCATCAGAAGGCATTCAGTTGTATTTGAGTTTGAGAGTCTGAGGAGACATTACTAGAAAGCTTAGAGAACGTTCTCTACCTTCTACTTGGAGTGTGTACATGGATATTAACACAATAGAGTCAATTTGAGAGTCATCGATGCAAGGATTGGATGATATTATCTACCTTCTGCTAGGAGAATGTACATGCTTACTGGTGGTAAACACATAGAACTTAGACAATTCCTGGAACCAATCCTAGCATAAAAATACATTTAGTTGTACAATGTATCCGGGTTAGTACAAGTCTGAGGAAACATTGCCATAAGTAACATTGGGTATCATTCTCTCTCCTCTGTTTTCAGTATACATTACATGTGTGTCACTAACACATAGAACTTAGACAATGTCTGGTATTTATGGGATAGTACAGAATAATGTATTGGACTGCAATGAAGAACTATGACACCACAGCGCTCTCATAAGTGCACAATCCCCATGTATTAAAGATGGCTACGAGAGTCCTTATGGGCTGGTATTAGATATGAGAGCTTAGAGAAACCATACCCTGGAGCTATGAAATATTTAAATATGATTTCATGCTTAACTCACATTTTTACATTGGAATTTGAGCACATGTAAGTTGAACACAAAATTGTACTCAATGGTTCAAGAGCTCTGGATCTGATTCATGTTGTTACATGCCTTTTCCAAGCATCATCCCACATAAGTAATAACTGACTCAATCTCTACTGGATTAAATCACAGCAGGGCATCTACTGCTGCCTTCAGCAAGAATGTTAACATAATCATCCTTAGTTAATGTGATCGTCCTCACTATCAAGCCATACCTCTAAAAGAGATCTTTTGAAATTTTCAATGGGAACATATTCAATGATGAAAATCTACTTGTATTAACAATTCAACTTTTAATTTTGCTTAATAAATATGAATATACATGATGTAATAATAGTAAATACTATAGAAGATGACGAAATGATTTGGCATAAAGTTGTTTTCTAAATATCATCTTGTGCATAGGAAACTGAAGCTATTTTTGCATTAATTAGGTTTGAGAAAGACAAAATTAACATTGTTGAGATTTTTTATTATTATTACAATCCACTTTTACTTTTAATAACTTTATATTCTGATTTAAGAAAATGATTGAAGCATGGTACTATTTTTCATGACCACATTTTTATTAAATCCCTTCTTGACTTTTAAAACTTAGTATGTCATGGTTAATGTTCATAAGATGTTCATAAGTGTTAAAATAATTGTGCAGTATGTTTTCACATAATTGCATCAGCTGTCAAACCACAGAAAATTCAACGTAAAAACTTTGGCTGTAAAAACGCGAAACTTTTCTTTGGCCGTCTACACGCCGTTCAGAGAATGAGATCTACTGTGACTTGACCTGATGTGATACGGGATCACAAGGACATCGTTGACAACATGTAAACACACAGCGACTTGCGTCAATAGCTCCGTTATCAATGCCACTTCCATGGCGGTTGTATTAACGATAATTAACATGTTTGTAAAGACGTCACTGGCGGACTGGTGAACACTCGGGCTCGCTATCAAGTCCGCTCAGGAACGTAGATGTAGACAGATAAGCAACTCCGAAGATTGATAAGTATACAAGCTTTAACAGATATCAAAAGAAAACAAACATCGCTGGCCAAATTTGTAGCAGATGAAAGTCAACTATTTGTGGAATGATGGAAATCAGGAAAAAAATATAATTTGGCGGCACACGCAAATCTTTCTTTTGTTCTTCCAATGCCCGACTTATTGCAGGGTTTTATGTATACGTTGTGAAAGAGTTGTCTCCCATTACATATGATATATTGGGAACTGTAGCTCAAATTGCGAAATAAATAAAACCAGAATTTAACTACGTGTACCCGGTAGTTGTTTTCCTCACTAAAATATATTTTTTATTTTTTTATTTTTTTATTGTTAATTTGGGCTTTCTAGATTCTTTCACTAATATCACGACTTGTCAGTTTAGGGCAGACGGAAACTCGCAACATCCATAGCGCTGAATGTTGCAGTAAACCTGCGACAGACCAAGGTTGATATCTGCATTGCGAAATATTCTACTTCAAATAATCAAACATTATTTCGTCTCAATCCATCAGTGCTCATTATCACTAATTAGCATGTCAGATATTGCCATTCCAAGACCATTAAATGTTTTTGTTATTGGTAGCGCTCACCTTATATTAGTAGCTATAAATAGAACAGATGTCTATAATATTAGCTCTGCACTGAAAGATTTGCTTTAACTGTTAATGTTTCCTATTAACATTTTATCATAAAAGTAACAGGATTCTTAATGAGATACGACTTTGTGATGCTTAAATCTCATCATCCTACCAAGGCTAGATTACCGCATGCAGACAATATACGGTATCATTGGATTACGAACTTGATGCAGCATCAATGTCATACAACATACCAGTGACCACAAAAATCTTCCAACCATTTGTTTTTTTCTCCAAGTTTGACAACTACGATTTTCTTAATTACAAATTAAAGATACATTTTACTGATAGCATGATCATTGCATAACAAAATATGCAAGAAATTAAAAAAATATTACGAGCATCACTGACCTGGAACTTTGTTACCACTGGGAGACAATTGTTGCATATTGGTGTGTTGCGGGGACTGTTGGGACTGTTGAGACTGTTGGGACTGCATGGCTGCATGTGACAGCAGTCCATGGCTGTGTGCGCCAGAGGAACCTCTCCTGGGTCTGAAACATACGAAAACAATCATAAATATTTTTAACAAATAATGCGATGAAGCATTCCAATATTCAAACAGTTTTAATTACGATGGTAAATATGTGTGTTGACTTCTCCTAGACCTGAAATATAAATTAAGGGAGTGAGTGATTATGGAGTTTAATGTCGCTGTGAGAATCATCACCCATTTGCGACATATAAATTAAGGGAAAGTAGCAGCAAAAAATACCCTTTTACGGATACTTCCAGAATTAAATAGACACACATACATCCCAATGCATACAAATAAATTGCTTCTTCATACCATGTGTCAATAAATAGTAGTCATTGGCATTCCTCTTCATGATCTGTTTTTGAAGCATACATAAAATATCCATTCAGAATCTAATTTGGTAGTGTCAGGATGCTGTGATATATCCATGAAAATAAATATTCTTGTGTTGATTTTGCTTCTTTTAATTCAATGTTATATTATATGGTAATATTAAAAATGTAATATAACATGCTATTATTAAATTTCAAATTCTATGGTCAACATGTATTTTAATGTATGCTTTTGGATTCCCATAAGAAATCAGATGAAAACACATTTTATCTGGTACATTAAGACATACAGTACTCGGAATTCACACTGTGTACAGCTTTTCAGTATCAGCCATGACAACCGTATCTTACTGTAACAGTTGTTACAGGTTGTCTTCCCATATTAAACAGACCAATTTGAAATCACCAACCACTAGTACTGTGCATATACCACAGTTAACACTCAACAGAACAAACATACACACTACAAAAGACAACTACACAACATGTCCGACTGATCTAAAAAAAAAAACTGCTTTGCACTAACATAATTCCATGTCTGCACAGGCAAATATCAAGGTTGTATCTAACCCGGCAATTCTCGGAGGACATTTGACATTTACTGGGGCTGTATATTTAGCTCTACATGCGGCGCTGCATATCACAAGCCCCACGACCAGGCCACTCGCACACACTCGCACACGTAGTCCACTCACATTCAACAATGGAAAGAAAAACACATACAATACAATCAGAGAACGAATGCACCAACACTGAACAAAGACCTCGTAGCTTTAATTAAATCTTTCCGATTTAGAGTAGGTGACATGATTGTGGCACAGTTCTATTTATAAGACGGCTGCTGTTCAAGGCAATATGTAATGTAACCTTTGCTGCAAGGTTTTCTCTTCTATTACTGGAAAACTGCTATAGAGAAGGTGCTTCCAATTATAGCATCTCCACACAAATGGACCCACATTTAACATAATGCTACAATCATATAATCAGCATTGCTGCACTATACAACACGTATCTATGTCTTATAATGCATTAGCCATACTCTGGTATTGTTGGAAGTCAAATTTACAAATATTGAGGTATTGCATTATTAGAAAGAAAATGAAATGATTTCAGTATCCTAGTATTTCTTAGAATATTGCAGAATTCTTGAAGAATGTCAAATTTTAAACATGGATACTTTCCATATTATTTCAGGTAAATATATGACAAGAAACATAGTTTTCCTCAAACTTTTATTTTCAAGCAAAAATTAAAGCAAATCACTACAGGAATGATTCTGGTACCAATGGTGTTTGTCTGACCAGGTCTGGGTAATTAAACAGCTGACCATGCACTAAAGCACAATATGAACACCAAGATAATCAAATTAATAAAGGGACAATATGAACACCAAGATTGTCAAATGAATAAAGGACAATCTGAACACCAAGATAGTCAAATGAATAAAGGACAATCTAAACACCAAGATAATCAAATGAATAAAGGATAATATGAACACCAAGATAATGAGAATGAAAAAGGACAATAGGAACACCAAGATGATTAGGAATAAAAAGATAACACAAATATCATCAAGCTAATCATAGGGTAAAGGACAATATGAACATAACAAAAATTAGTGTGACAATATATTAATATGATCACTAAGAAATCACACAGAAAGAAGGACAACATGAACAACCAACATTATCATAAAGTTGAAGGCCAATATTTATACAAAGATGATTTGGTGATAAATGACAACAACACCAAAGTAATAACACTGATGAAAAACAATATGAACAACAACATTATCAGGGCAATAAATGATAACCAAGATTATCACATGAGTGTAGTAAGACAATATGAGAACTAAGTAGATCATAGTGATATAGTTACAAGATGAGGGAGATACGAGCAGGACTATATGAGCTATGTTTGGTTCGCATGTTGATAAAATTAGAATGGTTGCTTCTCGCCCACTCCTAGTAACCTAGTTCCAATCAGTGCGCAATACTCGGCTCTCGCTAATTTCGGTCGGCCTCAACTGACGTGGAAACTGCTCCCGCAAATCAAACCGTTCTTACAAGTGCTCCAATACATAACTTGCTTTTTATATTCATCAATAACGACTCGGTCTTGATGTAACGGAGAATCTGGATCGAGCTCTTAGCTCATACTGCTGTAAGAATGTGGTTTGAGTCAGTGACGTAGGCCCTGGGTACTGGGTGAGGCTTTACGTCAGCCGCCAAATACGATTGCCGTGACCCCGAGATTTACACTCAGTAATAGTATGCCATGCCGCTACATTGATTTCAGCCCTCCCAGCCCGTCCACTTTGGGAACACACAATAATATTGCACGGTGAAAGCTGGTGGGTGAATAGAAAGCCAGTCAACAGAGCTGGTAGCCGATCTGACAGTCCGTGAATACAGCACTGCCACATATATACAGCCATAATACAGCGCGCGGCTAATCAGCCATATTGGAAATGTTCCCCCAGGGAATATGAAATAAAGTTCCGACTAAAATTAACTGGTCATTTCTCTAATGGACGGAGAATATTTGCCGTATTTCCATCGGCAAATCTGCGACATAACGATTTGATTGAAAGATATACACAGTAAATACGCCACCTCTAATGCATTAGTGGTAAGGAGATACATAAGTCAAGACACGCAAAGTGGTTTATATTATCAAACGGTGTAGTGTTTTACTGTTGTCACAGACCCGGGGAACCAGACCTGTGTCTCACGTTGTTGTTCAGGCAGTCAAGGAATAAATTGAAGAATACGTAATTTCCTGCTATAGGAAAATTGTGGTGCACACCTTGTTTTATGCCCAGACTATATTACAACCCTTTCATGAAATGCAGAACATATTATATTAAAAAAATATTTCATGATGAATGAATGAATGTTTTATATCACAGGAGAAATATTTCACCCGTATGTGACAACATTTCATGATGGAAAAAAGTGGACATATACCGATATTAAAACAGTATGAACTATTTTAATAAAATGTTGGTATTACATACACTTTTATCTATGAACAACTGCCTGCACTATGAGAATAAATATCCAACTGTTTCACACCTGATCAGCACTACAACACAGCACTAAGCCGCACTAATTGCCAATGTGTTATATGATTTAAATCAGTGATTGAGGCACGGGTACACTGCATGCTCTCTTTTCTCTCTTGTTAAACACAATGCACATCAGTGGAGGTATCGGCTTGTATTGAACACAGGCACTGAGTGATTCTTAATCACAGCACATTATCATATCACTCGCAGGATATATTGTCTTAAATGCCTATACACATAGCACCTATGGTGCCAGAGAATATACATCTTTATACCCCTTCTGGTCTCATTGCCATAATTTCGTACATTGGAAGTTTAGTATATTTCATACCTTTTAGAACAAGAATAGATGGATTGGGTAGAATGTGTAGGAAATCAGAAACACCTACAGTTTGGGAAAGACCAATAATATCCTATCTCAAAAATAAAAAAATACATGTCTCATTAATGTTTAGCTTTTAGGGAACCCTCATGGCAAAACTCGAAATAATTCTGATACAACTCGACAACTGTGGGTACAACTATTACTTGTATCTACTGGTTAGTAAACCAGAAAGTTATGGCCAGTACTGACAAGCCAAGGATGATAACTACACTGCAACAGTATAGACAATAAATCCTGTATCACAATTACAAATTTAAATTAGTGTCATGCTGACTTCTATCACAGAACATTATGACTCTGTAGTCCAATACCCTATCACTATGCTACAGCCAAGAGTCTAGAGATCTTAGATGTGGTGGACAACCTTTGGTGTTTGAACATGCCATGGACATCTAGTAAACATATAAGCATTCATTCAGATAATCAAACCCATATATTTGAATACAAAAGGATATCATTATAACGATAGACAGTAAACATGTATAATAAATGCATATCAAAAACGCAAGTGGATGTGATATGTTCACAGACACAACCAAATTTCCAATGCTATATGTATAATAAATGCATATCAAAAACGCATGTGGATGTGATATGTTCACAGACACAACCACATTTCCAATGCGATATTCAACTCCAAAGACATGGCCAGGGGTGAGCTTCACTTGCACACAATACAAGACTTCATAAAGACTTGAAGGCCGGGGCAGCTCAATCATATCTGTCCATAGAAAGCCGTTGTAAGCCCGCCTGTTTCTATCAGCATTACTGACAATACTGTAGCACCAGTGCGGCTCTCATAGCCCGGGTTCACTGAGGTGGAAGGCGGTACATGGTGCCAATATCCCCTGTAGAAATACCATGCTTAACCCCTTACACACTCAGGTAGTTGTGGTGGGAGACGTTCAGTATCAATTAGTTCCGTTACATCATGCATGGCCTCATCCAGTATATATATACCATACTCTCTCTCTACCCATGGTTTGAAAAATAAAATTACATTTCTCATAATGGATATTTCTTTCTAAGGTCACTATAGAGTTACCAGAGACTGAAGTGTTACCAGAGACTGAATGGTTACCAGAGACTAACCCAGAGACTGAACAGTTACCAGAGACTGAATGGTTAACACAAACTAACCCAGAGACTGGAGGGTTACCAGAGACTAACCCATAGACTAAGTTATCAGAGAATGGTTACCAAACACTGAAGGGTTACCAGAGTTGCCATAGACTGAAGGGTTAGTAGAGATGCCATAGACTGAAAGGTTTATAAGAAACACCATAGACTGAAGGGTTTATTAGAAACACCATAGACTGAAGGGTTAGTAAAGATGCCATAGACTGAAGGGTTTATAAGAAACACAATAGACTGAAGGGTTTATCAGAAACACCATAGACTGAAGGGTTTATCAGAAACACCATAGACTGAAGGGTTAGTAAAGATGCCATAGACTGAAAGGTTTATAAGAAACACCATAGACTGAAGGGTTTATTAGAAACACCATAGACTGAAGGGT
>JAVCKZ010076364.1:0-13164 GCA_034780755.1 Lepetodrilus elevatus
GCAATTCCTTCAGAGTTCAGTTGATGCTTCCAAGACAAGATAAATAGCGGAACGTTCCCTATATTCATATAAAACATGAATAGTTTGATATCTATTGAGTACTAAGGACTAAGTACATCAATGAATATTATAACAACTTTTGGGTGGATAAATCAAGCGTAATTAGTCTCAGTTCGAAATTTGTTTGTCCATTATCCAGGTCAATCAACTGTGATATTATGCCTTTAAGTAGCGTTTTAATAAGTAGCACGAAAGCGAGCTTAATAGTATATGCATTATTCATGTATATAATGCAATTTGTTTGTTATATGTATATCATAGTTTCAAGTTGCTATAGTTACCTCCAGCAGTCATGGATAAATTTGAATTAAAATATTATTTTTTCTATAAAACGTATTTTATTTTGGTGACGTTGCAGAGAAAAAAGTAGTCCCACCAATGACCTCGGGTCGTTGCTATGGGGAAGCCAATCAGCAGTCATAAAAGTGATATCTAACATATGTGTGTTACCAAATAAACACAGTGATCTCGTCAACCGGGGTGTAAGAACTTGTTTTCTGTTTACAGTAGCCTCGTGTGCCAGTCACCAGCGGCGGTGTAAAAACCGTGTCTGTGTGTCCTTCACCTTCACGTGCGATGGAATTGACGACTGCGGAGATAACTCTGACGAGAAGAACTGCTGTGAGTTGAGTAGTCACTGTTTAGTTCAGATGTCAGACTGTTGAGATGTCAGACTGTTGAGATGTTAGACTGTGGAGATGGCTTCTACTGTTGATATGTCAGACTGTTGAGATGTTCTATTGTGTTCTACTGTTGAGATGTCAGACTGTTGAGATGGGTTCTATTGTTGAGATGTCAGACTGTTGAGATGTTCTACTGTTCAGATGTCAGATTGTTGAGGGGTTAGTCTGACTTCTCTGTCCTGACAGATGTGTCTAGTTGTCGTGAAGACGAGTGGCAGTGCTATAGCGGCCAGTGTGTGGCTGCATACAAGAGATGTGACCTGTTGCTGGACTGTCTAGACGGGTCTGACGAAGACAACTGTGGTACGTACTTAAACCATTTAAAGCTGTGAAGTGGTGGTTAAAGGCATAACATCATAGTTGATTGACCTGTATAATGGACAAACTAATTTCGATCTGAGAGTAATTACGCTTGATTTATCAACCCCAAAGTTGTTATTTACTGATGTACTCCAGTACTCAATAGTTATCAAAATATTAATCTTTAATATGAACATAGGGAACGTTCCGCTATTTATCTTGTCTTTGATGCATCAACTGAACTATGAAGGAATTGCAAGAAAATGTTGCCTGTGCGTATTATATGTTAAGTTGTACCACTGAGTTGTGTCCCCTTGCATTGACATAATGAAGCAAATAACAATACGACCATATTCAGGTTGTCTATATGGGGTTGCAGTAGATATATTTGTCTACCAAACAGCGGTGGAAAGGTTTTTGAAAGTACAAACACGATTTTATGTATGTCAAGTGAATGTATTTTGCAATTGTAGCTAAACTAGTCCAAAACAACCATAACTATCTGTGATGTTATGCCTTTAAAGCAGCTTTCAAGATTATTTCACTCATATTTATTATACCATGGTACCGACAGACCAAGGATGATAACTGCATTGCCACAGAAAGGGATTTTATAAGTGAGACCACATGGAAAGAAAGCACAAACCTTTAGCTCCGCCTTGACTGGTTGCGAGTCCATCTGCGATATCCATCGGGAACATCATCTCATCGGTGTCTCCCAGAACTGATCACAAGAACAATAGTTTTTTAAAAAAATAAAAAAAAATAATAATAATTTAAAAAATACAAATAATAATAATTAATTAAACTAAAAAATAATTAAAAATTAAAAATAAATAAATTAAAAAATACAAATAATAATAATAATTTGTGGGGTTTAGGACAATATCTTTGCAACAAAGATGGCAGATCTGGTACCCGACTGAGATATAATTTAAACACTTATAAGAATAACTATTTATTTTTATTTTTATTACGTAATATATAGTGCATAATTCACATTCCTGGGACAGGATTTGAACACAAAACCTTCTACCAACTGGCCCAATAATTAAAAATAATTAAAATAAAAGAACAAGATAATAATTAACAAAGCGCGTCCTTTCACAAGCTGTTGACCAGGACGTCATTTTTGCAACAAAGATGGCGGATCTCGTACCTGACTTTGAGACGTTCTTTGCGGAGGTTGGAGGCAGACTGAGGTGTCCTGTGCTAGGAACCTGTTTAATGTCTGTGACAGCTAGACAGCACCCAGTCACTGCCACCTGCCAATCACAATGTCTGTGAGAAACTTGCTTGACGTTGGGGTTAAAAATTCGAACAATTATTTGAAATGTTTGTTTTTTTTAATTGGGGTTTAAAGTCGCTTTCTAGAATCTTTCACTAATATCACGACTTGTAGTTTTTATTAATTTAAAAATTAATTTTATTTCAGTTTTCACCCAAAGAATTTTTGTTCATCTTTTCTAATTATATTTGAAGATTTGTATAAACTATTCCTAACCTACCGTATCAAATAAATAAAATCGGATACATTTTATTAAATTTTCTTAATTAAATATATCAATATTTCGAGAATAGGCCCCAAAATAATTTTGGTTTATTTTATTTTGCATTTAATTATATCAGATAATTTTGTCTTAATTTTCTTGATATAAAGCTATGATGGCGAAAATACAAATTAAGAATACATGTACTGTACTTTAAAATTAATATTATTAACCCTCTCACTGCTGAATTAGACACAAGCATAGCTCTTTAGGGCATCTGCAGTTGCCTCCAGCATGGAGAGGGTTAACACAATCAATCACCTGAAGTTCATCCTCGTCTGGGATCTCCACACTGAAGTCCAAGTCAGATAGCATTAGTGGAACCAGCTTACGAAGCTTGAAGTAAATCCTCTGAAATTGTCATCATTAAAATATATTATTGCTTAGTCGCCTAAAAAGTAGCGAGTTTGATAATAATAAAAAGTATTAATAATAATATTAAGCAATAATAACAATAATTAATCAAATAAAAATAAAATAACAAAATAAGAAACAAACAAAAAAACACAACAAATTAAAATAAAATAATAATAATAATACAACAATAATATAAAAAATTAAAACAACAACAATAACTAAATAATAAATAAATTATAATAAAAGAAACAAAAAATAATAATAAAATTAAATTAAAATAAAATAAATCCAATTATTAAATAACAATAATAAATAATAATAATAAATAATAAATAATAATAATAATAAAATAATAATAATAAAAATAATAATAATAATAATAATTATAGTTTGTAAGAGATTGCTACCACATTTTTACAGTGAGTGAGTGAGTGAATATAACGTCGCTGCGGGAATCTTTCCCCCATTTGCAACGATGAAATATGTAATAACATGTGTATAATACATACTCTGAGGAGAGTTTCAAACACATCAGAGAAGTCAGACTTGGATTGAGGTGCCAGCTTGCCTCTCCACACCTGAGTGAACATCTGTAAATATAGATATGATAGGATTATTGTATGTATGATTTCAGGCATAACATAACTAGCCTGAATAGTCATACAAATAAGAAATGTTATGAATTTCTACTAGCCCTTAGGATACCTTTAGCATTTTGAGAAATTGCCCTTGCGAGAAATTGCCCGGGCTAGCAGATTAGTGTTAATTTTGATCCCTGATAATGGCAATAATGACGACTAGAACATTATCATTTATATATCACCATCTCCTGATTCTTGAAACCCATTTCCTGATGAATGAGAGTGATTATGGAGTTTAACGTTGCTGCATGGATAACATTTGCGACAACTTCTGAGAGTTGAGGAGATTAAAAGCATAATATCACAGTTGATAAGACCTGTATAATTGACAAACAAATTTAGATCTAAGACTAATTATGCTTGATTTATCCACCCAAAAGTTGTTATTTACTGACGTACTTAGTCCCCAGTACTCAATAGTTATCAAAATATTAATATTTTATATGAACAAAGGGAACGCTCTGCTATTTATCTTGTCTTTGATGCATCAACTGATGTATGAAGGAATTGCAAGCAAACGTTGCTGTTGCGTATTATATTTTAAAGTTGCATCACTGATTTGCATTGATATAATGAAGCAAAAAATAATAAAACCATATTCAGATTGTCTAACAGGGGGTTGCATACATTTGTCTACCATACAGCGGTGGAAAAGCTCTCCCTGCTGAAGGCGACTTAAGTTGCCCAATCACATGCAGAAACAGAACACTTTGTTTTTATGCAGCACGGAGAAGGTTAATGTCGATGCAGGAATCTTTCACCCATTTGCGACGACTTGAGGGGTGAACAAGGAGTGAACTGACCTGAAGATTGGTGACGATGTTTTCTCTGGGCGTGTTCGGCGGGACGAGGGTGTTGCACGTCTCGATTCCGTCCGGAGGTGGAATGTCCTGCAACACGGCTGCAATCATCTCGTCCTTCACGTCGTCAATCTACAAGAAACCGCCATGTTGGGTTCTCCAATATTTGAATACCAACCAGCACCTTCATGCTAAAGGCACCACTACACATAAGTTTGATTTATTGATTGAATTAATGCTTTACGTCGCAGCGTGAATGTTTCACCCATAGGCGACTCTACACGCGATTAGTGAAGTCCTTGAGCAAAACAAATTACCTTGCCTGTAGTGTTAGCAAAAATTAGTTTGTTTTCAAATTATTATTTTTTAATTAGGGTATAGAGCTACCGTACTTCTAGATACTTCCACTAATATCACGATGTGTCAGTTTAGAGCCGAAGGAAACCCTGGCTATATAGGGTTAATCTCGGGCAAAGGGAGACAACTACCTCGAGGACAAATGCCTCCTTGTTGCCGGCACACAGGTCGAGATCGCACTGGTCGTCTTCGCTCTCGTCCGTCATCAGGCTCCGAGGACTTGGCTGACTCTGCGTTTCCTGTGTCGGAATGAGACAGCAGGGGTTATTTTTTGTAATTTTTATTTAAAATTTTGTTTAAATAGTTAAGGGGGGCGTTTAATACGTCGAATACGGTACTCTCTAGAGTCCACTCAGTGTGATAGATGATCTCAAACTCACCAGCTGGTCCAAGCCGAACCTCTGTTTGTTTGTCTGCATTGCGTCGATGATCTTCTTCTGGAGTTCCGCAAATTCCATGTCCTTTCCCTTCGTCATCATCTGTGAACAGAACAGGGTTGGCCATTGTAGAATGAACATTTGTTTTCTTTCGTTTAAATCATGAACAATCCGACATGAATGGTGAGATTGTTATTATTAAATTATGTTTTAGCACAAAACGTGTTTCTTTCTGTACAGACATGTAATCTTTATTTAAAAAATTTTAATTTTAAATTTTTAATTTAATTTTTTTTTTTAATGGGGATTAAAGTCGCTTTCTAGAATCTTTCACTAACATGTAATTAAGTAAAACATTACCTGGTTGGAGATCTTTGGCATAGGAGGAGGAGGTAAAGCTGCCAGGAACACTGCAGTGGCTGTCTGTAATTTAAAAAAATAAATATATAGATATATATATAGATAATATAAATAAATAAAAAAAAAAAAAATAAAAATAAAAAATGATTAAAAACAACCAAAAACAACAAACCATAATATTAATATTAATAAATAAATATTTATAAATCCAGCATAGCACTGCTCAGATGCGCTTTGTGTCAGTGAGTAAATAGGAAAATTGACAGTATCAAGTTTAAAGTCATACTATCAGATAAAGTTGTCGTTTTGGACCGAACTGGAGTTAAAAATTGTTTTTATACCTCCAAATGAAATGATTTTCGTAATCTTTGGGTGGGGTCTAGCCAGAATACTTAGTGGTTAGCCAGAAAACAGACCAGACTAGCCAGAATACTGACCCCGACTGACACAATCATAGTGTCTCCGACTGTGACTTGTATCTTCAGACCGAACAAGCCATTCATTCCCTTCATCTGAAACATCAGTCAGTGAGTGAGGGAGTGAGTGACTGTGGGTGAGTGAATTAGTGCCTAGCATTACTCTTTTCCACCAATATGTTACTCATCTGGGGTGCATTCAGGCTGCAATACTTCTAGCTACATAGCACTACAGTAGTCGTTCAGCCAACACATGGCTGTACTAGGTAGCACTACATTTTGTGTGTCAGTGAATTATTGGTTAATGTCGCAACAGAAAACTCATACGCAACGATTTTTGTTTGTGTGTGTGTGTGTATGTGTGTGTGTTTGTGTGTGTGTGTGTGTATGTGTGTATGTGTGTGTGTATGTGTGTATGTGTGTGTGTGTATGTGTGTGTATGTGTGTGTATGTGTGTGTATGTGTGTATGTGTGTGTGTGTGTTCATCTGTATGTGAATAAACACACGTGGGTCGATTTACTATGGGTGGATTTACTACACGTGGGTGGATTTACGTGTGGGTTGATAACTCGTTACACTATCAGCTGAAATCTCTTGTACCGAAGGCAACATCAACAAAGTCTTGAAACCCGTTGGAGGACTAACCTTCAGCTTGTTCATCAGTTGACTGTGAAGTTCGTACTCCATGAAAGGCAGACACTGTCAACAGTAGGAAATACAACATTGGTTGATTTGTTGCTTAATGTCAATGCATACATGACAAGGAAATACGGTGTCGTACCATGTGTCATACGTGCTATATGTCAGACAGTTCGGGGTAGTATAACTTCTCACCACCTTCCCATCATGGATCAACCCAAACTTGGTGTTTTTAGATCAGTCCATTAATAAGGTATATGTAAGGGGATGGGGATTAGGTGTGCTTTGAACTATAACTTGTGTTATTATAAGCGGTATGACGAATGGGAGTAAACCGGAAATACAATAATATTATGTACTAATGAAATGGTTATCATTAACACTTAATACTGAAAACAATAAATACTGAACCGCACCAAACATTTAATGAAAAATCAAACCCACCCTCTTCTGATTTAATCATGAATCAACTACGTATTAAGGGAAATTTAAAGCAGCATTTCCAAAATAATCGAGAACATTATCGACCAAAAATATATTGAGAATTTGAAGTATTTTGATATGTATTAAAGTAAATAACCGACTCACATCACTGACTTCTTTGGCGCTGTTTTCTCCTTTTGTCTTCGTTCTAACTCGACATATCCTGTAAAACAAACAAGGATTGAATAACAGAATAATATTTCCAATATCTTATAACATAGATTTAGTAAGTCATAATGAATATCAGACACATTTATGCGAGTGGCATGCGGGTGGCATGTCATGGACCCCAACTTCAGCATTATATCGAGGGAGCACTGTATTTTAAATCATCCGTAGATCTGAATGTTGAATTAACTTGTGTGAGCACTGGCTGGTACCGACAGGCCAAGGATGGCAATTGCAAGTTGCTGTGGTACAGACAGCGCATCATATCATGATCACGTCAGAAACGTAACTTTCGCAAACATTTTCATAAATTTAATTTTCATAGACTAACCTGGCTTGAATGAGACATCCTTTTCCACAGGTAACGACTTCAACGGGTGGGTCAATGGTGGAAAACAAGATGTCGGGAACTTTCTTTCTCCTGAAAAAAAAAGAAAAACATTTGTATGGACTACTGTAAATCACGAAATTAATGCGTCACTAATTTAATGCGACCTCTAGATTTTAGACGTAAATGCGACACCAATTAAATGTGAACGGCCATGTCTCCGTTCATGTTTGTTCACCAGTCTTACCTTTAACGCGCAGCAATTAAATGCGGCAATACAGCGGTCGCATTCTTCGCATTAATATTCTGCTTGCGTTCATTTCATGATTTACAGTATATTGGAATATAAAAAAAAACACGATGAAAAATAAAAATATAAACATTCTAAATTAAGCAATGATTTAGAAGTCAGTAACTGCGACCTGACCTTTTCATGACCTCTGAATATACACTACTTATTTTGAGCAGTATAAGAGTACACTGGTACCAACCTGCATATGGCACAGGGAGAGAGTGTGACGTTGAAAGGGAGGCTACTGCTCTTGTAGGGAATGTGACAGAGACTGCAGTTGTAGGCAGGATCTTCGCTGCTGGAACAAGAAACAGTAAAATGATAAACAACAAGGAGTGAGTGAGTGAGTGAGTGAGTGAGTGAGTGAGAAACATATCCTGAAAGTGCCATTATCTAATGAGATCATTAGCTGTTATTCCCACTGCGTTTTACCCACAGATCACTTCTTATGAAAATGCACAAACTGTTCATATCTAAACTGTGCGACAACCCAGTTTCCCGTTAATGGAGCATTAGTGTTTCATAGAACCGGGCTTAGGACTGTATTGATGTATTAAATATTGATCTACATAACAAAATATCACCCGGAAAAGAAAAGAAAATAGATAAAAATGAATTTATTTTTGGAAAAACCTAATAAATTAATTAATACATAAATTAATAAGAAATACTAAAAAAGTAAAAATATATATATGTAAATAATATTAATTTTATTGATTGATTGAATTAATGTAGGTTGCAGCGGGAATATCTCACCCAAAAGCGATGACATAAACAATATAATTAAATAAAAAAGAAGAAAAAGAAAAAGAATCAAAACTATATTTAAGAACAATAAAATTAAGGACAAAAAGAAAAAAAACCACAAAAACAAAATCTCACCCATCCCCTGACAACCTGGAGTAGGAAGCCTGATTAGCCAGGCCGATGTCAACAGTCAGTTTTCTGTCCCTGTCTTTCTCTTTGTCCACCAGGGGGCGCTCCAGGGATGAGGGGAGGGGCGTGTGGGCCCGCATGATGGCGGCCGGGGGCTCAGGACTTAGGTTGACTCTGGCAGCCGTCCCACAGGCAGACAAGATGATGATCTCATCACTGAAACGTGATCAACGGTGCAATAGAGATGAAGTGAACAAGAAAAGAGGGAGTTAATTATTGTTTTACATCACAGCAGCAATCGCTCCCCAAGATAATTGACGATGAGAAAAAAAATTAAATTAAATAAATCCAAATGATATACTCATTATAAAAAATAAATGGAATTGAAACTAGAGAGAAAATAATATCTTCAAAAGATAGACTCGTTACTTGAATAAAATAATATCAAGATAATCAAGATTTTTAAAACACAAAAATTCTAAAGTCTCAAACATTAGTAGAAATGAAATCGTTACTTAAACGTTCATGGTGAGGGTAGATTTCTAAGATTGATTGATTTCCGGATGCAATCATTAATCTTCTGCAAAAATCGTGAGCCATAACTCTTGTTGTATTGACTGCAGCAGTGAGAAGGTTAAAGATTGAATCCACTGCTACAGCCTACTGAGATATTAAATTAGTGAGCCTGTGTTAACTTCCTGTGCCTAGCGAGCATGTTAACTGCCTGTGCTTAATGATCATGTTAACTGCCTGTGCTTAATGATCATGTTAACTGCCTGTGCTTAGCGAGCATGTTAACTGCCTGTGCATAACGAGCCTGTGTTAACTGCCTGTTCTTAGTGAGCCTGTGTTAACTACCTGTGCTTAGCGAGCCCATGTTAACTGCCTGTGCTTAGTGAGCATGTTAACTGCCTGTTCTTAGCGAGCCTGTGTTAACCGCCTGTGCTTAGCAAGCCCGTGTTAACTGCCTGTTCTTAGTGAGCCTGTTTTAACTGCCTGTGCTTAACGAGCCTGCCTTACCATATGGATGTCTGTTCCACGTATCCAATCACAGCATGGCACCCCATGGCCCGAGCGTGAGAACGGATTTCTGTGCGGATTTCCGTCCACCAGGTGTCTCTTGTCTCAGGTTCCTCTGGAAAAACGAGAATCGAAAGTTCACAAATCGTGGTCCAATATTTTAAATGAACTAAATTAAAGTTCTTTTAAATTAATTAAATAATTAATTTAAAGTAATTTTAATAAAAAAAAATTACAATGATAAGAACATCAGAAGACAATATTTGTTATTGTTAATATAACTTCCTTTTTTTCGGCCAAAGCATATAATTCCATTTTTTTCCAAAGAATATAAATATTTTAAAATAAATAAATATAAGTTAATCTCAGTCAACAATTCCAAAGTAATTTCCTCATTATAACAACTACTAGTATACTAACAATTTAAATAAAGAGAACATTAGAAAACCGTTACTGCTTAAAATCATTAATTTCTTCCAAATAACAAAAAATGAAATTCAAAAATATAAAATTAATTTTATTTTGCTGCACCTGGGTTGTGAATTTTATCCAATAGTTTGACGGATCTTGCTGACACAACACCGCCAAGGTGAAGGACATATCCAGTGGGGAAACACCTCATAGTGAAAAAGGGAAACTCCTGAAAGAAGAAAATCCCATAAAATATGGCTTAGGCTTAAACAATTATACAATTGGCACACCAAACACCTACACTTGTTCGAAGTAAGTATGGTACGTGATGACACTTTAGGTCTTGTAAAAAGTGTATGAGGCCTAACAAATATTTCAGAAATGTTAATGATTTTATTTTTTTTCCAAACTTTTGGAAAAAAAGTGCATCGATTTTGGTCATAGAAGAAGTAAATTAAAAAGAAAATTGATAAATTATAAAAAAATAAATGAAAAATAAATAGTCTTCTGGCCTGCATTTCACGAAAGGGGTGTCAATTTACGCCGGACGTAAAGCACGGAGTTCATTCAAATCCATGCATGCACTCCATGCTTTATGTCCGGCGTAAATATACGCCCCTTTCGTGAAACGCATGCCAGGACAAGGACTTTAATTATAGATGTCAGTCAGTACAAGAGACATACCAGCATCTCAATGTTCTGCTGCTGTGCACATGAGCGAGAGTGACCAGAACGGGTTCCGATCACAAATCCACTTCCGCTTCCACTGCTCCCTGTAAGACTGTTGCCTTGGAAACAGAACAACACATAAATTTATTAAAATTTTTAAAAATCGGATAAAAGGATATATCTGATATATCCAGTGCAAACTCATCCTTCCAATAGGATTTTGTACCTTTGTGATGCAGTGCAAGCTTCTGATTGAAATTTGTTCATTAATATTATCAGATACAAATTCAATTGAATTATTCACAATTTATGTACAATATGATATACTGTAACCATAATATATCAAAGAAAACTCATAGGAAACTTTCAAATCAGTAGAAAGTGACATCAACGAACTCTCTCTATGCTGGAGGCAACCAGAGATGTCATAAAGAGCAGTGTGTTTGCCTAACCCAGGAGAGGGTTCATTGAAACTGCACTTGCTCAAACTAATTTTGTGAAACATCTAAAATTCTCATGCTATCCGATGAGTATCTACATCTAAGGCACTGCTATGGTTAATGTAATAGAGGATATTCTAGACCTCTATGACTACGGTATGTTACACTTGCATGAAATATCTGCTAGAACATAAGTGTAAACCTACAATGTGAACTAGCCCTAAAATGGAATCATGCAAGGTTTGTCTATCTGTCCACATTTGTTTTATTGATATGACTATTTTTTTCTCTCTCTCTTTCTATCAATCATATACAACATTACTTACATATACAGTGTACATGTATACAAATAATAGGTGTTTATTCCAACATTTGTTGACTGTAGTTGCTTAAGATTTCATTAACAATAATTTTGTTAAATCTTAATTAAACGAAAACAACTAGTCAGTTTGTATCAAAATATGAGTGATTTGATCATTTGTTGCTTAATGTTACAGCAGAAATAATTTTACCAATACAATGACAAATATACTATGAGAAGAACAGCATTTTATTTGAAATTTTTAAAATTTCAATTTCTTAAAAGAAATCTCATAACATCATAGGAAGATATAGTTGTCAAGATACTACCTACTTGAAGATAGTATCGTTCCTTTTGAGAATGATGGCAGAAAAATATATCATCCTGTTGATTGTCAGTCTATGAGTGTTAAAAGAATATTCAATTAACTACAAGTTCCATGCTGTATGAATTATTCAATGAAAAATGGAATTTAACCGAAAAACGTCAGTGATTTTTAAGGTAGTCAGGAAATAGAGCAATGTGAATGAAGAAACTACCTGTAATGTTAATTGAAACATAAAGATTCCAAACTTAACATTTTTCATTTGAACAATACACGATCAGCAAGTTTTGTGAAATACAAACGGTGAATTATTTAGTTCATGTGACATACAAAAACTATGTGGGGCTATGAGAAATAATTAAAACATGTTGAGTATTTGTGTGCAAAGAAAAATCTTGATCTCAAATGAGATGATTTTTAAATCTCACCGATGAATAGAAATTAAAATGAATAAAATATAATATCATCGATCCTGTTCAAGGTAACATTTCAAATAACTAATGTGCTAACAATTAAATTTATCAAAATACAGTTTATATAAATATTAAGACGTAGTAGATCTAGTATTAGTAATGAAATATAATAATAATAATAATAATAATAATAATAATGATAAATAAAATGATAAACAAAATAATAGTAAACATAATAATAAATGTAAATAATAATAATAATAAACATATTAAAGCATAAACATAAACATAATAATACAGTATTTGACATAATAAATGTCCAGGGTGCTAACAGAGAATTTCCCAAAGGGAGGTTAAATCCCTTGAAAAACAATGCAAATGGCAGAATTTATTAAGTATGAAATATTGGTATTATATATAGTTTAAAGGGGGCTTTTATTGCAGCAGGGCGTTTAATACGTCAAATACGTTAATAATAATATTTAAAAAATATGAACATAATAAAAAAATATATATAATAATAATAACAGCAGACAAATGAACATATTTTCAACTGAATAAACTATTACCATTCTCCCTCCACAAACCAGATCTACAAAATAAATATCCTTCCCAAAGAAAAATTAAAATACACATGTATAGGAATAAACTTTGTTGTAAATTGCAAAATATGTTTGCACATGTTTATCAGTTTCAATAAGATGTTAGCCACTAGTATATGAAGAGTACGTGGCTCGTGGCAGGATGTAGCCTGTGACACCCGTCACACCTGTAGCACGTAGTATTGCTGTAGGCTTGTGAGAACATGTAGTCTCAGGGATTCACTTAGGTTTCAATTTTTACGAGTCCCGGGGACGCATGGTGATATACTTTTCGCGTCCCAAGTTAGAAAAAGCG
>JAVCKZ010076375.1:0-13163 GCA_034780755.1 Lepetodrilus elevatus
CCTGGAAGAAGAGCCAGGAGGAGGACCTAGGAGGGCCAGTGGAGGTAGGAGGGGCCAGTGAAGGTAGGAGCCTGGAAGAAGAGCCAGGAGGAGGACCTAGGAGGGCCAGTGGAGGTAGGAGGGGCTAGTGAAGGCAGGAGGAGCCAGTGAGAGGACCCAGGAGGGTCAGTGAAGATAGGAGGAGTTAGTGAAAGCAGGAAGGAAGAGCTAGTGGAGGCAGGAAGGACTGACCTGTTGAGCTCCTCCTCGGTCAGTTCGTCAGTCCGCTGTTGACCGGTGGCCAGCAGCAGTTCCTCCTTCAGCTGCTGGATCTCATGTTTCAGTTTCAGCATCAGCAGCTTGGGATCCAGCTCCTCATTCAGCATCACGTCGTTCTTGATCATCGCCACCCGCTGAGCGAACCGGCACGTCGAGATGGACTCCTGTGTGTTGCAGGGAAAATATAGGAGGAATTGTGATTGAAATGCTGGATTTTTATTAAAAATGTTGGTATATTTTGATAAATTATTATTGTAATTATATCGTCTCGCCCATTTTTAATGCTATCTCACCGTAAACTTATACCCAGTCTTATCCAGACATGGTGTCACCCAAACGTGTACCATCACACTGACATACCCTTACTCTCATCCAGATTACTACCCTGTTTCACCTAAACATACCATTGTACTCAGACATACCCTGTCTCATCCAGACTTATACCATATCTCATCAAAACATATTATAATAATAATATTATTTACTATTATTATTACTTGCATCAACATTATTCTTGCCATATTACCATGGTGGTAATCATATTATTATATTGTTTTTAAATTTTTCAAATAAATATTGTTTAATTTTTTTTTACTATTACTATTATTATTATGAGCACTGACGTCTATGTTGTTCTTGTCCAGGGCACAGGTGGCGATCATGGTGGTCATACAGTTCCCTCCCAGACTGTCACGCAGCACGGACGTCATCATGGAATTCCGATACGGAATGTGCTGCCGGTTCTTCTCCGCCAGCGCGATGATGACCTGTCACGTGGAAAATATACACATCGTGAGGTGCAGCAGGGATGGAAATTAACACTAGTCCTCTAGCCCGGGCCATTTCTTGCAATGCTAAAGGTATCCTAAGGACTAGTAGAACTTTATAACATTTGTCATTTGTATCACTATTCGGGCTAGTAAGATTTAAAGTTAGTTTCTATCACTGGGTGCACCCTCGTAATACAGGGGTGCTTCATTCCGTTGAAATGTAACATCTCAATAATTTCTCTTGAATTAATTTTTCTTGGGCTGTATTTTCATGTGATGTTAATGATATAATAAATGACCATAATGTTTTACTTTTTTTAATATATTAATAAGCCAGATTAGAATTGCAAGTGCGCATGTGCGAAGTTAGCGGCGACGTCTTCCCTTTTGGGATAAACACACATCGCTGCCATGGATACGCTGCCATGGCACATGGATTCCGTCGAGATTCTGTCAATATTTTTTAGAGGTTATGTATCCTATTTAAAATAGAATTTTAAGAAACATATACAGACAAACTGTTATTCACAGACAAAATGACAATTAATAGATATTTGTGAAAGTGTTTTAAAACATAAAAAGTATCATTAAAATGACTAAGATTTTGCAAGAAGAGATACAAGAACTGCTTGTGTACCTGCTCGAGATAATGTAGAGACAAGTTGATGTACTTGGCCTCAGTGAGGAGGACTCCATTAACCCCACTTTTTGACACACGCTCCGATCTGGCAGACGTAAAAAAACAAACGTTTTAATTAAATTGGATTAAAAAAAAAATAGCTTAACCCTTTTACTGGTAAACTCTTTCTCAGAGATGTCCTTTAACCAGCAACATGCTGAATTAAGCACTACACTGCTCTATAGGGCATTTCCTGTTGCCTCCGGCATGAAGAAGGTTAAACAAGTCATTAATGTTAATCCAGCAGAAAAATGGTTAACTAAAACAAAGTCTCCAATGTCGATAGATATTATGGAAAATGGTTTTACTTTGCATTTGCCAACATCTCCTATCAATTGTTTTATACCCATTTTGAGTTTATAATTGGGGTTTAGAGCTGTTTTCAGGATTCTTTCACTTAAATCATGGTTCGTCAATGTAATGCAGGAGGAAACCCGCAACATCTGTAGCGCTGAATGTTGCAGTAAACCTGTCAGCACCAGCTGGTACTGACAGATAAAGGATAATAACTGCATAATGTGCATCCTATCATGATTGCGTCAGAAATGTAACTTAATATATAGAATTTATTTATTAATTATTTCTCCTGCATTCTGAATTACAATAAAAGTAACATTGTGCATATATAATTTAGTCCCAAAATGAAAATGTAAAGTTTTCAGTAAAGTAACGAAATAAAAGGAAAATCACGAACCCAGCCAAATCAACAAGGTGGAGCTTAGCTCGGCGTATGGTGGCAGAACCGGTTTCCCTGGTGGTCAGGTGAATAGTGAAGATGCAGTGAGACCGTGTGGAAGCCTGGTTCATGGGCGTCTGTCACATGACAACCAAAAAGTGAAGTAAGGTAAAATGCATGCTGAGAATCGGTTCATTTTGGAAGCAAAATCTGACACACACACACACACATGAAAATAGTGATGGATCATTGTAAAAACACAGGAAAGAAATTGAAGATTGCAGGAAATATATCATGGACACTTTGGACGATAAAATGACACAATGAAGTGTTTACATATTGGACATTTTTTTAAAGCAAGTGCGACTACTTTTTTATAAATGGTAAAAGGAGACAACTTTATAAAATTTAAATAACTTGTCGTTCTAATTTTAGATGTTTTACATAATAAAGTTTATATAGTTTCAATAAAATAGAAATGCTGTAGAAGGGCTTGTATAGAAGATCTATTAGTATAGGATTATCATGAAAAGATTTTTTCACTCAGGAATATCTCAAAAGTTATATCCAAATATTCTGCCCTAGAGGTGGCAACCTCACATAACATCTGGACCGTCCCCCCCTCCCCGAGATCACAAACCTTTTGAGAACAATTTCATGCTCAAGTTCAAATTTGATATGGGCAAAACTTTAAGATTTGCATGAAATCGTACCAAAAGAAGTTTCAAAATATCTGGACGACCAGACAGGGAGACATTGAGAACGTTCCTTTGAGAAAGTACACTGTACTAGCACAGACATGTGACGTCACAGGAGAGTGTTCTGAAAAGTCCTGAAAGGAATGCTTCGCGCAGTTTTCTCGCTAGCGAGTACAGTCCGCATAGTGTGCGAGAATTGTGTAACACGTTCCTTTGACAAAAGTGTCTGTCCGGAGTACTCCGAACAGTGTAATCTGTCCGGAGTACTCCAAACAGTGTATTGTGATGAAAGGAACGTCTCCAAAGTGTATATTTAACCCATCCTCCAATATTAGGTCACAGGATCATATACACATTGGCACCCCAAATTTTTTATATTTAAAAAAATATATACCGGGTATATATACTAGTATTCATATAATATAAGTACCAGTAATGTGTTGATCATGTAAAGTTCAGAATATTTTGCAGAAACAGTCATTTTGACACGTCGTTTGTGTAGACCTATGTTAAATTTCTGGTCGACTTCAGCCAAGTGATGCTCCACATTCCAATGTGTCACCAGCCCACACTATAAATCAGTGGAAAAGTATCACATGTGTTATAATATAATAATGATGATTGTAAGTAGAACAATGCTTTGTATTGTTCCAAGTGCAACAGGGGCTGTTCCTTTCAACTGTGCCAAATGTACTCGGATAGTGATCTGTCTCATATATATTTAGTGAAAGGAACGACTCGCACACTTCTCGTGTAAGCAAGATACAGTGCTCCCTCGATATAACGCCGAAGTTGGGGTCCATGACATGCCACCCGCGTTATAATACCTGCTTTATATCAACGAATATAATTGGAGAGAAAAAAAAAGAACACATTTTTTTTTTTAAATGTTTAAATGGGGTCCACGTTGGACCCTGCGTTGTATCCAAATCCGCGGTGCATCGAAGAGCGTTATATCGAGGGAGCACTGTAATGGAAAAGGAGTGCCCTTAGAGATGTGGCATCGCTGTACTATCTCTGTGTGGTCAACACCACCTCGCTAGTGAGTAGACCACATAGTTTGCTGTTTCGTTCCTTTGACAAAACTGTGTCCGGAGTACTCTGAACACGGTACTATGGTGAAAGGAACAGCTCCATAGTAACCATGTAGAAAACAATCATACTACATACTCAGTATATTATTAATACATACCATACGATATTTTAACCTCATTAGCAAGACTGAATAATTGTAATTTTATTTTATTACAATTATTCAGTCCTGTGGCCCTTTAATCAGAAACAATGCTGTACAATCTAAAGTGTGTTGAATAACACTATTAACACTATTAACAGTTACAGTACCATTGTATTTTATTATTCTCTTTTATTGATTGAATAAAGGTCTAGTTTTTCTAATTTCTTTCTATTATTTATCTATATGCTGGTTGTGCTTCTACTGTAGCAGGAAATGATGTAAACCTCCATTTATACAGGGATGCGTTCAGGACATAATACAATTTCATACTTTACAATATGCTACTTTTCTAAATGCTGAACGATTTAGTAGCAAAATTGTAGGAAATCGGTTTATGCATGCGTCCAGTCCATTCCCTGCATTCTTTGGGTTGTCGGACTATTGTAGGCTAGCGCTATGTATCAAAAAGTATAACATCCTGAACGCACCCCTGGTATGACCCTTTTATCAGTTATTCATCCTTGGTCTGTCAGTACCAGCCGGTGCTCACATGTTTTTACAGATGTTGCAGATTTCCTCCTGCCCTACACTGACAAGTCATATTAGTGAAAGAATCTAGAAAGCGACTCTAAGCCCCAATCAATGTTGTTTATACCAGCCGGCTGGTTGCATTTAAGGCGCTAGAAGGTACCCATTCACAGCGAGTATGGAGTTTTAAGTTGCTGCAGGAATCTTTCACCCATTTGCGACGAACCCGTTCACAGCTGGGTGGATCTCGGTACTATACGATTGCATGAGGTAGGCTCGAACGAGGAACCTCGCTACGAGGCAGACATACTACTTCTAGAACTCCAAGCAAATGTTCATCATTTCTCAATTGCAAAAAAAAAAAGGTAAAAATAAAACACTATTTTATACATTGGACATTTTTATTGTTCCTATTTACAGTACAAATAGAGTTCACTAAAACAATGACAACAACGGTATATTAACCCTCTCCCTGCTGGATTAGGCACAGTCACTGCTCTTCAGGGCATATCTTGTTGCCTCCAGCAGGGAGAGGGTTAAATAAGTCCTCTCCGTTTCTTATAGTCTTCCAAGTTCAGCGATCGTCTGGGGGCGCCCTCTCGGACCATGCTGGAGGGGCGGTTGGACACGACCACAGAGGGCACTGCAAACAGAGGTCATTAGGTCATGTCAGAACGATTACATCTTAAAGGCACACTGTCGTAAACAACCCTGATTGATTTAGAATAAATTTGAGCTAAAAATGCAAAGTATATTCACTGGACATAATTGTAATGTAATGTAATCGATTTCGTAACTACAATTTAGTTTTTACTGCTCCATGGTATGGAGAATTCCGTATCGCCCCTCTGCAGGGTAAATTAATTTGGAATAAAGCATAGGTGGCTTCCCTTCAACCTGAATGACATACACTACTCATTTCTAGATTATTGTACCGGTAGTTGATTTGTTTATATATAATTTTTCCAGTTTGAATTAGGGTGTAGAGATTTTGTCGTGTTGGAAAGTTGACCACAATACAAAGGATTTGAAGGTAGAAATAAGACACATGAAGTGCGTGCTCTACTTACTGCTAGCTGGGACGTCCAGCTCAATTTTGATATCAAAATCATGGACTGCAAACAGATCGTCTGAAGACTTCTTGTCGGTGATAACATCTTTGAACTGGACCTGTGAATATTGTAATTCCATGTATCACGTTTTTCTAAAAATTATTTGGAACAATAATTTCTTTATGTAATCATATTTATTTCAATTATCAAAATTATAGATTTTAAAAATAAATCTACCATGATATAGACAGTATTTTTTCCCCAATTCAATTGCAATAAAGAAGTAAGAAATTTGAAAACGTTGCCAAATTTTCCAAATGCTCACCCGCTGAGGAGCTGGTTGACCTGGTAATCTGAATTCTCCGTCTGTCGCCGTCTGTTCTGCTTCCTGTGAGGACATTAGTAAGTATATCGTCACAGTTCCACAATATACCCAGCACACCAGAGCTCATTCTTTCATTCATTTATTCTTTCATTCATTCATTCATTCATTCATTCTTTCTTTTATTTATTTATTTATTCATTCATTCTGTTATTCATTCATTCTTTTATTCATTCATTCTTTCTTTTATTCATTTATTCGTTCTTTCATTTATGGATATCCACTAAGAGACGATAACTCATGAATAGAATAGCAATCAGCGAGATAGATAATGGATGGATGGATATAATTAATAGATAGATAGATGATAGATTATTGTTGATAGATAGATGGATGGATAGAAAAAGAACATTATTCAACGACAACTCGCCTTCTTTTTCCTCTCCTCGGTGAGCAGCAAAGCCAGTCTCGCGTCATTTGCCAGATCTCGGACCTGTGAAACATACAAGCACAATCTTCTAGAATAATGAACGCTGCAAGGATATTGGTAACGGAGCAGACAGGACAACCATGACTACTTTCACTTGGTCGGCTTACATGCTCCCGTTGCAGAGCAGCAGAACTTTCAGTAATGACGGTGTATTAACATTCACGACCCGCAGTAACATAACATAAAGCTCAATTAAAGTTCTGACAATGCAACCCAGACCACGAGATTACAAAACATTCTTGAGTACAAACTCATGCTCAATTTGATCACAAATCCCCATACAACATATCAGCTTGAACCTGAAATTGTACTCAAAATGTTTTGTAATCTCGGCCCCAGGTGCCCGATATGGCAATGCAAGACAACTGTTTCCGCAATGGCAGCGCACAAATGGACCCCTTGTGACCAGCATGGGCCGTGACTTCCGCCGCGTGAACGTACCTTTGTGACCAGCATGGGCCATGACTTCCGCCGCATGAACGTACCTTTGTGACCAGCATGGGCCGTGACTTCCGTCGTGTGAACGTACCTTTGTGACCAGCATGGGCCGTGACTTCCGCCGCGTGAACGTACCTTTGTGACCAGCATGGGCCGTGACTTCCGCCGCGTGAACGGATCTGCGGCAGCATTCTTGCTGGCTTCCACCTCCGCCTTGCACGCCTTCTCGGAATCCTCGATGTTCTTGGTCCGGTTCCTTTGGTTGATGTAACTGAGGGAGAAGCATCCAGATTGACAACAGCTTCACAGAATACACATCCTGTCATACATAGCTATCATAGACCGACAGCTGACAGCTACACATATGACATATGACACACAGCTACACATCTGACATATGACACACAGCTACACATCTGATATGACACACAACTACACATCTGATATGACACACAACTACACATCTGACACACACAGCTACACACCTGACACACATAGCTACATACCTGGCACACAGATACACACCTGACACACACAGCTACACACCTGACACACACACAGCTACACACCTGACACACACAGCTACACACCTGACACACAGCTACACACCTGACACACAGCTACACACCTGACACAAACAGCTACACACCTGACACACACAGCTACACACCTGACACACAGCTACACACATCTGACACACACCTGATAGAGTTGATGTTGCTGCTCCTCCTCCGGTCCAGCTCTATGGCGCGCTCCTCGAGCTCCTCCAACTCTTGCGTAACCTTGTTCAGCCGGTCCTGGTCATTCTCCATCTCGGCCGTCTCCTGGAACACACAAACACTTCTCGTCACGTATCTGCAAAATTTAGCCGAGAAAAGCCACAGAGTATCTAGGATTTGTCCCAACTACTCCGGATTAAAACACAGGCTGAAAAATCTGTCATCAGAGGTAGAGGACGACCTGGTTAAAAAATGCCAGCAAAAGATGGGTACCCGGTAGGTGAATATGGAAACGTGAACGGCAACATAGTAATTCCTGGTTAATTGTCTATAAAATAAACATAACAAACCCTCTGTTTTATTAAGTGTGTTTTCCGGACAGCATAGTTATGTGGATTCTTTCTGAACTTCTGCTTCTCTGCAACAATCTGAAAATAAAGATTGAGTCAATGATTATGGAGTTTAACGTCACTGTGGGAATCTTTCACCCCTTTGCGACGAAAAATAACAAAGAAGTGACGATATTACACCATGAACAGTAGGACATTTTTTTACCAACAACATAACAGGCAGGAATTCTAGCTTTTGAATTTGCACATGGGAAAGCTAAAAGTCTCAAATCTGAAGCGAATGTTTAAATCGTCGCGTACCTCCTCGATGTCGTTTTCGCGGAGATTGTAGTTGATGGCCTGGTGGATGTCCTTGGCCTTCTTGGTGACTTCCTCCACGGTGGGCAACTCCAGGCCTCCTAGCATCACCGCCTCCTTCCACTTGAAGAACTCGGTTTCCGTGAACTCCTGATTGGACACAAACTCCAGACGGTAGACACGTTCTGCGTTTCCGTGTCTGTGAGAATGAAATGTAGTTGTGTGATACAAGATAGTTCTAATTGTCTCAGCCCAGCCAGTTGGGTTTCCCCTTTGGCTAAGTCAGTAGAGTGTTGGTCTCGCAATCCAGCAAGTCGGGTTCAAATCCCAGGATTCTGGTTCTGTGACAAATGGCGCCCGTCTAGGAAATCTAAGTGCCCATTTCAAGATATAGCTCTTATACTGAGATTAGTTTAACCCTCTCCCTGCTGGATTAGACACAAGCACAGCTCATTAAGTCATCTCTGGCTGCCTTCAGCAGGGAGAGGGTTAAGGCAGGAGGAAAACCTGCAACAATTCTTCAACTTACCGCAACTTGAGACCTTTATTTGTTCGTGTACTACCAAGCTGATATATTTTGGCAGTTTCAACAACATCAAATATTTCTGCGACCTGAAATGAGAAATTTAATGAACTGAACAAGACAACTTTAATCACTACACAATCTCATACAACAGGTACAATCCATATTATTCTAAAATGGAAAATGATGTTTTAAAATAATTTCAATATTATAGCAATTTATTATTATTCAAATTTCAAAGAATTTAACACACAAACAAGACAAAGTACAACTAAAATATTAACTAATACAAATTAAATTGTAAATTACCCTATAGACAGCTCTTCCTTCGTGATTTCCAATTCCTATCCTAACGAAGCAACCAAGAACGGTCTTCTTGAAGAAGGGCATGTGGCACCAACTGTCAAAAGTTATTTCATATATAAAAGCATCCTTTGAAAATCTTTCTATATAATGAGCGTTCACCTTCATAATTTTGTGATAATTTCTCACATTTCAAATTCGTGTTAAGATAATTTCTCACATTTCAAATTCATGTTACGATAATTTCTCACATTTCAAATTCGTGTTACGATAATTTCTCACATTTCAAATTTGTGTTACGATAATTTATCACATTTCAAATTTGTGTTACGATAATTTCTCACCTTTCAAGTTTGTGTCGTGATAATTTGACCTTGTCCAGATCTTCTTTCACCGAGATATAATGTGATGGTTTTGGTCGAGAAAATGAGCTGAAAATGTGGATACAAATATCTGGTTAGATATGGGTTAATGCCAGTGCAATGACCATATCTAGTGCAGAGTATGGTGTTATCTAAATGGGAATGAATGAATTAGTACTTTGCATCACAGAAGGAATACGTAACCCATACGCTACATAAATGGGCATATTATGATCATTATTATGTTCATTATTATTAATTTCCCCCCACCCCCTCACATTCAGGGACTCTTTGCCATATAACAACATTAACTCTATCCCTGCTGTCATTACTCACAAGCACAATTGACTACAACACAGGGCATCTCCAGTTGCCTCCAACACGTTAAACGTTATTTCTTAAATTGCGATTTCAAGGTTATTTATTTTTTAAAGCTCTTTCGACCAGGCCACATGCACGAAAATGGCACTACATAAATATGTCATTTATTACGATATATTGAGATATTATAATAATGTACTGACTCATCGTCCTCCGAGTCGGAAGCTCCAGACGACCGCGAGGAACTTGATTCCGAGTCGGAGTCCACTCGGCGGTCCGTGTGTTCGCTGTCGTCCATCCGCTTGTCATCATCTTCGTCGTCATCCTCGTCGTCGCTGTAGATGTCACTAGCCTTCAGCTTCTTCTGCTGCTGCTGTTTTATCTCCTCTGTAAACACGGACGACACAGTGTGAGGGGAAGGTTCTTGTTAATTCCTTTAACCCTCTCCCTGCTGAAGGCGACTTAAGTTGCCCATCAAATGCCCAGAAATAGAACACTTTGATTTTATTCAGCAGCAGCAGCAACTCCCTCCATTTACAACCATATTTTGTACTATACTTTGATTGTCCTTACTTATATACAAACACCTATCATTTTCAAATTTGTTAAATAATTCGAACAGCTACAAATTTAATAATGTTCTCATGTTCGAATTATTAGAGTAACTATGGTAATGTTGAAATGAGTCCTGTACCACATACACACATTACCTTTATTTCTCTTCTCTTCACGCCTGGCTTTCAGATCCTGCAGGGCGGACATTTTCTTGTTGTCTTTGCGTCCCTCCTCCATGTTCTTCCGTCTCTCCTTACTCCGCTCACTCACCGAGCGAATCGGGACGCTCGTGTCGGAGGTCGTCCTTCTCTTGTGCTTCTGTTCTTTTTTGGCTTTTCGTAACTTCTGTTCAATCTCGAACCTGTAGAATAAATAATACCGGATCACGTGACAATTGACATATCGCGGCTCCTCGAAAACAAATGTCAAAATTTTCCACGTAAAAATAATAAAAATTCTGCTCACCGTGTCTTTAACACTGCCCTCCTCTCCATTCTGTTGAAGAGTTCTTGTTCTCGTTCTTTTTCCGTCATTTGTTCTAATTTCTTGTTGTCTTCCTCGTCTCCTATCAGGTTTTCGTCGTATCCGTCGAAGAATTTCTCTTCTTCCGATTCCGACTGTGATCCTGATCTAGACCCGCTTCCAGAGTCGGAGACCTCGCCTGAAACAGTTCCGGGTCTCGTTAGGAAATCAGGGTCCCATTTCACAAAACAATTGTAAGACTATGAAAATTGTGACTCAAAGTGCTACATTATTATTACACCGGAGTGAGTGAATATGGAGTTTTAACGTCGCTGTGGGACTCTTTCACCCATTTGCGACAATTATTACACTGGTCAGTGGATCTGTGTGCACTTATAATCACATTCTCAACTCCCTGGGGAGTATGCAAGATCTCTTGAATACGACTTCATAAGGTATTTATTTACAGGCATTCCTTTTTTTCTACATTACTGCATTACCTTCCTCTGGTTCCGATGCGCTTTTCCCACTCTCATCTTCGCTGCCGGATGACGTGATTGTCGACGATCGCTTGGCTTTCTTCTTTGGCGTCATCTTCGTCTTCTTCTTCCTAGGACTCGTGCCGTTCACTGTCCACTGTAAACAAACATACCATATATTCAAAGGCACGACTATACTCAGAAAATACTGTGAAATCTCATATTTTATAAATAATAAACATGTTATTTACTTTTTAACATTCCACATTTTTTTGTAAGATTGAATAAAACTATAAATATATAAAATAAATCCATTTTTCAATACAGATTATGAAATGTTATTCTTGAGCTAGCAAGCTTTCTATACAAACCACGAACAGACAGTCGTTCAAAACCCTGAAACACAACCCCATGTTTAAAGTAAACAGAGCAACTATTTATCTAACAAGAGTAGCCTCCCTTTGACCACTAATCAACTTTTCATTTGGCTGATATATGAAATCTTTTTCAAAGTGCCAAAACAGTCTCTGCATACTCTTTGTTTCCACGGAAAGTACAGTACGGTACTTCAATTATCTGTCAAATTATATACTAGTATCTTGTTTGCAATCCAAATGCTAATCTTTCGTATTAATTATTTGTATTTACCACTAAAATTATTAACGATAGATCAGAGTAAAGTGCCGAAATCTCTCCATGCTGAAGGCAACTGGAAATCGAGCAGGGAGAGGATCAAAGAGTTAAAATCACTATGGAATGTTAGCACTGCACTCAGAATTGTCACTTACGTCCCCATCACTTCCAGAACTGGTGTCTGATTCGGAATCGTCAACTTTCGAGGGAGGAGCATCTGAGTGGGACTCCGAACTGGGTCGTTTTCGCTTAGCCAAAGCTCGAAAACCCTAAAGAAGAAATACATTTTAAAACAATTGAAATCATGATATTAGGAATCGAAATTAACCCATTGCTAAGGGAAGAAATTCATAACATTTGTTATTTGTATCTGCATTTGGACTAGTAAGTTTTAAAGTTAGTTTCTTTTGCTGTATCCCCCATTTGATAGATTCTTTTGGGAAGATATTTTAAGTATTTAATATACGGGAAATATTTTAGTCTGCTGATTAATCGCTTACTAAAATGGAATGACACATAATTCGCTATGCCTAGACTACTTGTATTTGCACAATTTCATGAAATGCAGGTCAAACTTGCACATACAAGAATAACATGCAAATTTGTTTCAATTGCAAATTTCGTAACTGATTTGTTATCATGGTATCAAATATATCATAAATAAATGTTAATATGTATGACTACATTTTTTTTAATTGTATTTTTACTTAATAAATAATGATGTTGTTCACATGGAATGTCTAATTTTGTTATATTTATGTCATCATGGTCATATTATAAGGTAGCTTCATTTATTGTGCATGTTTATGTCTGTATGTGTTTGTGAAGATTTTTAATAAAGCATTTGGTTTTCACAATGGGTTCTAGTGGATCATACAGTGTTTTTGCTGCCTATTGGCCATCTGCAATTTGCATGTTTAAAATACATATATTATTACCAAAATGTCCGAAACTCTTTTACTCAGTTTTAGTTATTCAGGACAATAGGGTGTGAAATGGTGGGAGCCTCATTGTGAAACTGACTTCCGGGGGCAGGAGGCTCCTAATAATGACAACTACTACGAGAATAAG
>JAVCKZ010076386.1:0-26895 GCA_034780755.1 Lepetodrilus elevatus
ACTACTACTACTACTACTACTACTACTACTACTACTACTACTACTACTACTACTACTACTACTACTACTACTAAAATTACGACGACTACTACTACTACTACTGCGGCGGCTGCATCTTATAATACAAAACCTCGAATATGAATATGAATATCTGAAGTTCAACGGTTAACTTAAATGTTACTAATGAGCCATAACCTACATATACTCGTATCTAACTATTAAAACGACTGTAAAACAAATATAGGTAAGACGTGTATTACTATAGTATTTTGTTTTAGGAACTGACTTATAGGAACTATATCATGACTGTGGATGATGGCTAGTACTAGTTTATGGAGTCACGACCGTACCAAATCTATCACCACGACAGGCTGCAGCTAAGGTCATAGGTCATATTTACCTACGTCATCTGTGTCGACACACAACGTTAGGACATTTCCATACCTGCAGCATGTATGATATACACAGCCTGTGAGTTCAGTGAGAATGTGATGTACAGCAAATGATGTATGCCAGGAGCTCATTGGTGGTCGCAGGAAATGATATACGTAGTCAGATATTGAACGATATTATGACGTATACTAGTATTACTCGTATGCTTTTAGCTATCGAACATAACAAGTGTCCACATTGATATTAATTAATATTTAGTTCATTTAGAAAGGTAAACCTATCACCCGCTAGGAGTATTTGTCGTGCATTAGATTAGAAGATATTACTTGTATAATACAATTAGAACATAAATTAACAAATTTAAGAAAATTCGAAATGGCTTTTGTAATCTAGTTCTCCGGTGGAGGATTTTAGAACGTTAGATTGTAACAGACACCACACACAACTGAAATGCATTAGAACATTAACATTATTAAACATGTATCAACTATAGCTCTTAACCCTCTCCCTGCTGGATTAGGCACATGCTTTGCTCTTTGGGGCATCTTCGGTTTGCCTCTAGCATGGAGAGAGTTAATGAAAGTACCTCAGTATGGCACCCTTTATACATCTTGGCCCGTATTCTTGAAACTTCGTAAGTCCTAAGAAGTTCGTAAGTACTAAGAATTTGCCTAACTGATTTTCTGCTTATGATGATTTTTGACGAGGTATTTTTTTACTATAAAGACAAGATTTATTTTTTTCTAAGAAATTCTTAGATAAGAAGTTTCGAGAATATGGGCCCTGAACATTTAGTAGGCTTACCGTTGACCTGCACGTCTGTGCGTTGTTTACTGCTACAAACCTAAACTGTCAATCAAAATCCAACGTCCCTATCAATCCTCCCTTAATTCAGTCATGGTCGGTTAATTCCTTCTGAACCTGCAGACATTATCAGAACTATTCGAGTACTTAATGGCCATCTTGAGATCCCGGGCCTTCTGTGCTCCTATAAACCACCGCCAGCTTCGTAGGTCCCTAGGGAGACACTCTGGAGAGCAATCGGACATTGCAAGAAAGCCTTCAGCGAAATAATGGTCACCAATGAGATACACCACAACTGGCACTCGGACTTTACATAGACTGAGTTTCGTCCTGAGAAGTTAGCAGAAGCGCAGCGTGCAGGGATACATCCAGATGGTAAACGGATGTGTGCATGTTCCTTTCATGCACGCAGGGACTGACCGAGCTTGGACAATGGTAACTGCTAGACCGATTGCAATGGAATGTGGCCATATCGTTTTCAAATTGTTGTGGTGGTTGGCCTCTTAACCCCCACAAGTAAACGAAGCTTACGGAACCAGAATTTCTCATCAGTCTTTGGAATTCATTGGAATTGGTGCCCATGGCTGTCAGAAGGGGTTCAGATGGCCTGATCTATCATGATCGTCGTCGTCCAGATAGTAGCATCTGACTACATCACGTAACGAAAGGGAGAGCACGCCATCCAGGAAGCAGATTTCTGATAGCATTGCAAGTATTAAACCTGCATCTGACGTAACATTTAGAGACATGACCATGGGGATAATATTGTGGGAACAGAAAGAAGAATTAGTGAGCTATATATGTATGAACAATTATTAATACTCAAATAATGTCTAATTTGCTTAAGTAATGTATACATTGTACTTGCAATAACATATTAAATTTGAAAGTGTTGCAACTGCTTTGCCTTCACAGTCAGTACCTTGGGATACTATAGAGCACATTTTAATTCAAGCTGAATATTCATCCTTTCGTTTTTAATATCAATGATAATCCGTACTTCTTAGCATGGCATCGGATAGGCAGAAAACTAATATTCCAGAGATAATGATCAATGATTAAAATAACATTCAATCAGATTATGTATCCATATGCTCGTGGAATTATATTTCAGTATCATATTTCCACCTCTTTATCCCCTCCGGATCAGCTGCTGTTTTCAACAACACCCTTATCGTGTCAGCCAGTGTTTGTTCGCTTTCGAATCTCCTACCCTGCTACTGTAACCCATACAACTCCGGCGTGAAGTCTGCGCAATCTGTCATCTGCGGTGTTCCAATTAGTCCGTAAATACCACGTGCAACCAGAGATGAACCAATCAGAGTAATTACAGTCCCATTTGTCTGCGGAGCGTAGCGCAGGGGGTTGGGGTCGTCTGGGGGTAAGGGGACCAGTGGGCCAGGAGGGCCTTGGCACCCAGGGGCTGTTGACTGCAGATGGGCAAGTGGATGGTAATGTCCTGCCCGTCGACTCAAATAGCGTTAGCTTTAAATAGACACAGCTGATTTGGTATTAATATGATTGAACAATAACGATCAGCCTGGGCTAACCCTATGTCGACCTCAGCAATGATGTAATCTATGAGGCTAATAATAAGTCCACTTTATCGTATAAGGTAAGCCTAGAAACAATATCATTATTATCCCATTTGGAACCGATAATTGCTGGAGAACGAAAACAAGAGGATGAACAGGCGGATGAAGTTAATACAAAATTTCGAATACTGGTAAGCAAAGACGTATTTCAGAGGAAATTAAAAACATTACAGGATAAAGGAAAGTCGGAAAGGGAAAAGACGCGTCCAGACATGTGATAATAGCAGAAAACCTTATGCTGATATTAAACATGATGTCTCCGAAAATATTAGTCATACTCCGGAAATATGAATACAACTGATGTCCGGATTAAGATTTTGACAGTATTATGATACAACTGATGTCCGGATTCAGATTTTGACAGTATTATGATGTTATTTTTGTTGTTGTTGTTGTTAACTTTTTTTAAAGAATGAACAATATCTACGTAATCAACAACGAGAATAAAATAACATGGGAGTTTGTTTTGAGGAACTACTTCCGCCTTATCTGCTTATTAGAGCATAATCCTACAGGGGCTAGCTACTTCACATTATTACCATACTATCTTATCACTGTATTTATTACATACACGCAGCAAGTTCATAACATTGGACCCATGTGATCTATTGTTCTATCTGAACCGAGAGTTACATATTCCTGAGTGCACAGAATCGGGGATTGTGTTCTAGAAGTCAAGGATGACGAGCAGACGACAGATTGACGTGTTATAGTGGCACCAAGTGAGCATGTTCTCATTAGAGGGTGACGCTATAACGAGAATTCCTTCTGACTGTCTGGTCAACCAATGACCATCTGACGTCCAAACGTCTTCAATGGGTGCACGAGAGAGATTAAAGTCACGTCCATCGCTGACACTTGGAGGTATTATCTCCAATGAATGCAGAGCGATGATGTGTCACTGGCTTTGCAACAGAGTATGAAAATTACCTCCCTTCGCAATATCACATAAGGTCCATAAAATCTCTTATTTTTCCTCTTCTGAGGACATTTATCATAGCAGTTTAGTAAGATATTCGTTTCATAATAATATAAACATAGTTAATAAAACTAGTTTCAAAGCATCTAAGTCAGTTAAGTTCATGTATTATTTAGTCTTTAAATAAGAGACAACCAATAATACAGAGATGAATAAGCGTTCTTGGATGCTACAAACTCACGTTTAGACCACATGCAGGGTTATAGGGTGTGTATTATAAATTATGGGTTAACGTTGTTATGTTGACGTGATATTTCTAACGGAACGTCTGCGTTGTTCACGAGACGTACAAAGATGACACACGGGAAGCTGGAATACAGGCAGGTCAAGTGTGTGGACAATCAACGGGAAATATACACCGGATCTTCTCATAAGTCTAGCTAGCACTAACAACTGGACCCAGTAAACAATGGCTGTTATCAACGATTTAATATGATCGTATGGATAAAAAAGAAGCTATTATCGTAGTCTCATATTATGCATATACACGGGTAAATGTATTAACTATTATTTTATAATAGAGCCGTAAATATATGATAATTAAGTATGTTTGTGTGATTTTTCCTTGAATATAGAAGCTATAGTAAGACCGTCCTTTGTTTTATATGAACCTCTGTTAGTTCGTGGGGAAATGCGTTCAAGGTCATGACAGAGCCATGACAACATCAGAATAACTCCATGCAAACATAATCATGATAACCATCAGCACATCAGTGCATATCCATGATTAGCATCAGAATATCAGAAAATAACCATCAGAACATCTGAACACGACCATGATAACCATCCAGAACATCATAATCGAGAGAGAGAGAGAGAGAGAGTTTTACTGTTATAAAAGTATTGCTATTATTGTAATTGGTTGACATGTTTACCGACGGTTTCCAATGGCATTCACGGCGTCAGAAGCTTACACTTATGTAATGTACCAGAGATCGGCAATCAACCCGGCCACAGAGTTCATTGTGGTATCATCGCACTAATACTGGCTAAATAGGATTAATTTAAAGTCATAATGTCGACTGGGCCCGCTAAGAACAGTTCAAAGTAGTGTCAGCTCGCTTTAGAAATAGGTAAATACATGCTGAAGGAGTTTTAAGCATTTGTTTTACCTCGTGATGTTACCATCTTTTGAGTTGTCATTAATTAATACATTTTTAGGACAATACTGCTATGGGGTGTTTTTGTCATGTATGCCTTCTTATCCGAGATAGTATTACTTCGCCAATTCACATTAATAACTGCACGGGACACCAGAAAATCTATAATGTAGGCCTTAATACCGTATATCAACTATGTTGATTTCAATTTTCTTCATTTTTATTTGTAGCAACTTGAACTAATCATTGATAAAATAAACGCAAATTAATTGAATGAAAATAGGCTGGGCAAAACATTTATATTTCTCCTGAAGCTGTATATAGTATACATTTCACGCTTGAGATATATATCCGTCATTCTGTCGCTTGGGACCGATGATAAACGTAAACAGACGAAGTGATTCGGCATGTTCCGTAAGCATACCTTATAAGGATAACCCACGGAAACTTCCTTTTATGGCACATGTGCTCTAACAGGTTTTAACCCCCAAAATATTATTTCAAACTAATCCAAAGCATAACGTAATCACAAAGTCAACCTAAACATGCATCTCGAATGCATTCCTCTACCACTTTTATTCTTCACCAGCAAGAACTTGCAGTTTAATAGGAATATATAAACAAAGGACGGTCTTACTAGGTCACGTTGTCAACCACGGTCCTATTTTTAGAGCGTGAGAAGTGTGCTGAAGTGTGACGTAGCTGCAGCTCTAGCCTCTAGTCTGTAGGACCTCTTTCACTCAGCTGACAGTCGCGTTCAAAGTTTCAGCGAGAGACGTTCACTACCCACCTGAGACGCTCTGAAGTAACATAGAGGGAGGGTCTCTGTCGGAGTATAACAACGCTGGGTACAGCTCTCAAAGCATTGGAACCTTAGCGAGTACCAGTCTCGTATCTACCTACGACATTAGGACATATATACCCGAGTCTGTACCATTACAGGTGAGTGTTTCCCTAGTTAGTATACCAGTACACCCCGCGACCATATCATTGCGATGTCCTCGCCAAGCGATGTCCTCGCTGCTTGACGGAGAACCATTGCGTGACACGAATGTCAAATCGCGTCTCTTTGAACACTACTAGGATTTGGAAACTACTTTAACAATTATGTTACGTAGACATTCAACAGCTTTGTGAACTTTAAGTATTTATTTACTGTCTGGATTTATGTTGTTATAATACAATAAGTTTTTAATAAGTGATTCTTATACTTTGGCGGTCTTGTTAACAGTTGACATATATTTGTGTCATTGAACTATCTCAGAACAGAGTTCACCAGACAGTGTGGCCCACATTTTAAAGTAATTGTTATCTTGATCCGTTCGTGAATGTCACATTTATACTGCCAGATGATTACTCACATACATACACCACAGTACACCACCAGCGAATACACTTGTATCTCATTCTCGACTGGGGGGCATTTTGTTACATGGCTTGTCGAAAGCTTTTATACATACTAGTATATGTCACGGGATGGATTGGGGAATATGTCGAGGAAAGACTTGCTGGGGTAATGCATGCCTGATATGAGAAGTCTGTGCTAGCAAACAGCTGCAATCTTACACGAGTGCCCGGGAGAGGCTCTGCCGGATTTCGATAAGGTTTGATAAAGTATGAAGATGGAAGTACAACTTCATGGACTTCCACATAGACCACCTGCTAGACCTCCTGTTAGACAGTAGACGCATGTCGTCAGTGTATCATCTGTGTGTATCGCACGTGCATGGACGTATTAGGAAAATACAGACTCCTTTTAGATGTTTATATTCATTTAATGTTTGACAGTCACTTTATCGAGTTCAACTTTGAGGTTTGTAAATATGTTTTCATTGGAATTGAACAACCAACGTAATGGAAATATATTTGTTATGATCCTTTGATGATGGCCACGCCCTATTATATCAAGTATTTGTTTACAGTAATTTTTCTCTAAATTACTAGTTAATATTTATTAGAATGTTAAATACTGAAATTGTAATGTTACGATAACTTGTTTTTCATTTATTTTCAGATTGTGACCAGCGTGTATCATATGACGGCCTAGATTACGGATACGACTATAAATATTGATTTACAAGAGCACATTGGATTATATACATACATACATCCATACCTGGTTATAGCTAGTGGGTTATGAACAGCAGGTTTATGTGTGTGTGCTAGCTAGTTCACCCCTACGTGTCGCACATCTTCACTGTTTAAATGTCTGTTGATGTTCTACGCGTGTTGCCCAACTCTTCAATGAAGGAACCACGTACCACCCGGAATTCGAGACCCGACGGGGGTCGGGGAAATGGCGAGAGGAACGATCTTAACCAGCACTTCGACTCCAGCAGTATCGTGTACGACAACACCACAGACACCACCTACCTCCGGGGGAGATTGCTGGGGAAGGTAAGCTCGTTATGTTGACGGATGTCATTGTTTTATTTCCTGGATAACGTCGACACAATAGCAGATAGGAGCGGTGATAGACCCCTCACTCTAACCTCTTGCACTGTGGTTGAAACAGGTGCGAGGTACTGACATATCTCAGTCTCACCAAGAGTGTTATGACTATATCGTCTGATGATGTAATGTATGTGCGTGTATGGATGAGGTAGACCGTGTTCCAACTGTGGGGAGTGTATGCGACATCCTGTATGCTTTAAACTGGTGTTCAGCTGTAGGGACGGATGCGTCATGCTGACTGTAGATCTGACATTCCTTGGTGTCGCTTGAGATCCTTTGGTCTCGCAATGTTGACACTCGCACCGCTATGTCCAATATGTTTCTGAAATCGCAAGAATGGGTTAATATGAGGAGTGGAGAGGGGGAGAGAGAGAGAGAACTGTCAGGATTGAGAGAAACCGATCATAAGAGAGGGGCATATAGTCAGTCATGTAGACTGGGGGTTGATAACATAGATAAACTGCAACGTATATCATGCCGTGACATATGACATACATATAGATGCATGTGTTCATGTATTCTATGCGCACACTACAACGACACCACAACTACCACCCTCCATACTGTAAATGATACACTCCTAATGACAACAATCCTCTATGATGTCCGTCAGTACGACCCAGACCGCCAGCCCAGGTAGAAAATCAATGGACTGTCTACCTGTACTGTGTGGTGAATGTCCTCGCACAATCCGTGTCGGCTGCACTTGTTTGGTTTCCGCTAGCGCTGTCCGCTGTACCTGACTGCAGCCGGATATAAATGCAGTATCTATGGTTAGACTAGTACTACAAGGTGGCCTAACACAGGGCGTGACACCTCACGTGATGACAGTATAGCTTGCCTGCACCAGTTCAAACTCATTCATGATTCTGCGTATGTCTGAACATTTGCTAGTCCATGCGTAGTTATCAGTGGATGGTATACAATGCGTTTGCATGGCTTGTCTTGGAAAACTATCTGGTACAGAGTGTTACTGTATCGGTGGTGGCCTGCTGATACAGATCATGTCGAGGTTTTGCAACACAATACATATTCAATAACATTATTACAGGGAATTTGGTACAGGCCTACAGAAGGGTTGTAGGACATTTTGGAAGTCTGCTTCAGTGCTATTCTTCTTCCAATGTATCTGCAAGTTCTTGAAGAGTACCTGGAGTATGTATACGTTTGGAAATAATTTGTTGGTACAATAATATAAAGATAGTATCTATGGTTAGACTAGTACAAAAATGCTAGTGTCTCTTTATTAGTGTTGTTGATTATATGTATGTCTTAAGTTGTGAGTCCCCATCAAGGTATCTTATGTGCGTTTGTATACGGATTTCTTTCTGCATTGTCCTTTGTGATAACTGTGAACACACTGCCTTGGCTTACGGTGCCAGTCTTGGTATACAAATCCTCTCCCCCGAAGTGTATATACAAATCTCCAATGGGGGTCTCCCTTCAGAGAGGATAACAGGACAACTATGTTGAGATGGCCGTCATTTGTTTGTCCCCTCTCAGGGTCGTATTTGTCCCTCCTTCCTACAACACACAGAGCAGGTTGACTGTGGGTGGTTCCTTCACATAGTTCATATACGACCTTGCAAGACACATCTTGTGTCATCGTCACTGCCCATTGCGCAAATGGTTATTTGCTTTTGTTATCCTGTCATTATGTTTGCCGAACAGCGGTAGTTTAATCGTTAAACGTTTCTGCATTGGAAGATGGGTTGGCCTCGGCCTTATCAAACATGGCCATGTCCTATGAGCAGCAATATATATATTTTTTTTTCATTCTATGCTTTCTAACGTATGCGTCTCAAATTGCTATGTTGCGGTCTTATCTGTCATTTATACGTGTAATTATGCTTACTGCACTTTAAGGAAAGTAGCGTCAGTTGTATGATTAATAGCATTAATGTCCTAATTAAAGGTTCACGCCTGTTGCGCTATGGTATATGCGTCACTACCAAGACTGGTGTTCAATAATATAAATAAGTATACACGATGTATCTACACATCTCGGCATCAGCATAAAACAAAGAAAAACTGTTTACCACACGTATGTATATAACCTTTCTTTGAATAATAGTACACCACATGTACAATAGAATGCAAATAAACATTACTCGTCCTTGCAGTTATACGCCGCTTGACATTTACATAGCATGGACCAAGTGGACAGACCAATTAAAAATAAATGTAGTAGACAATAAGATAAATAGCCATCGATTTCAGAAACATAATACAAGTTGTATTACAACCATCATGATCTGACTAATTTTATCGTGACAGTTTGAATGCAGCGAGATTCTCCTAATGGTCTGAAATGGCTAATTTGGATACAGTTACTTCCCTATGCTTGGCTGGTTGTCGACATCCGCTTCAGATCTAGTGTTTGTGATAGCGTCTTTCAATTATACATGAGGTATGCCCATTAAAATGTTTCCATGGTTATGAAAACATAGCAGACTACTCGGGGTAGTGTAAGATCTTGTTACACTCATGGGAAGGTTTGACGGAGATATTTCTTGGGTCTTGTAGGAAATGTGAAACTGTCGCGGTTCTCGGTGAGAAGGTGGCGTACACTGTCAGCTGTGAGCTGAACTGAAAGCAGATGTGGCCCGGGAATTGCAGAGATTAGATTTCGAGTTCAGAAGCTTAGGTATATCAGTGTTGGTGTTAAAGTTGCCATTCCATGGGAACTGTAGGAGTAAACCCTGTAGAACTTATCAACAAGGAGTGATCAGAAAGATGAGCTGTATAGCTCGGTGCGGGTTGAAACCCCGACAAACTGCTTACTATAACCACGATTCGGAACACATGTCAGGAATCGAACCCAAGCTGGTACCGTTATTTCCAAACACCGTCTGTACCACCAGTCCATTTGTACTCAACGTGTCATAGGACATGGAGATCAAATGATAATATAGACGACCCCACGTATTATTTACAATATGCTTAATTGCCTATTTAAACGTGAAGCAATAATTGAGAATGTGGCGCGCTCTACATGACGAACACATTTACCGTATAATAGGTAGACAAACGTGCTGATGGATGAAATAAGCCCTGATGTTTGTCCTATATTTAGATGGTTTGAATAACGTTCTCCATTATCCCACTACGGTGTAACGAACTCGTATATCAGGCCGTGGACAACTCCTGTATTGGCCCGGATATACTGTTGATGGATTGGCATACACCATGTTAACCATAGACTGGCTTAAAGAACGTCTTTGAATAAATCAGACAGTCATCAGCACGCGAACGTCCGGTCATGTGCGTTCGGTCGCATTGCTTGCATCAGCCCGTTGTCGCTAATATTAGATGACATGCTGCGTGCTAAATGTCAACATTTGCGTCGTAATCCGACAGAATCCAAATTATAAGTTTAAGCGCGAAGACATTAGGCCACGAAATTATTTCCACTAATAATTATGTTTGCTTCTTTTCCCTCCGCCATTCACATTAACTGACAATAAATTAACTACGAGAATAAATTAGATATTGGAGATGTTAAGGGAACGTTTAAAATTATTGTGGCGTATACTTCATTCTTTAAGTTTAGTTATACCTGAAATGATTCCAAAGAAAACCGTTCTTTTTATCGAATTTATGTCGGAAGCAGTAGGCCTATCATGTGCAGGTATGAACAATTCTGCATATGCTTGCAGTCTTATAACAGTCTCCTACCCTGAGAAAATGACCCCTGCTATCACGTGTTATTCTATGCCCCTTGTTCTGTCGATTTAAACCAACCACAACTACACTGTTTATTTCCTTTCCATGCAGGAGACTTAACCGAAGCGTGAAAATGTTTTGAAAGCAACGGATTTGCCATTAGTGGTGCTCGACCACTCGGCGAACATGATGGCTATCTTGTTCCATTTGTTTGCAATTGCTCAAACATAGTAATCACTGCTTCGTGTTTCTCCCCAATTGTCCCTTAATTGTTCCTTTGGCTATTCAGCGTATGTCAGACTATCTCATCTTCAACAGAGGACACAAGGACACCTGCCGTATTGCAGCATGTTAGTTAGGACGTCCTACGATTGTATTGATTTCATAATGAATACTGTCCTTGTAATGCACGTGGTCGCCTGTCAATAACTTCCTCTTCATTGCTTTCTGTATTTGGCCCCGTACCCTGACCGTATCGCCGCATACCCCTCCCGTACCCGTACCCACCCGCCACCCTAGCGACTCCTTGTACTGTTACCAGGCCGCAGAAGCCATGATTGTGAATAGTTAACGACGTGTGTGAACGTTGCCGACAAGATGGCTTCAGTTGATTGACAGACAGTTAGCTTGGATTGAGTGCCCAGACTCTGTTTCTGTGATATGAGAATGCAGCGCGACATCTATATATTTCTTTCTGGCAACGGGTCATTTATAGCGTTAAATGTTTCCTTGTGCGAGTCGGTTGCTAGGAACCCCGAGATATATCACCGGAAGTAGAATGTCGTCCAGGGCTGACCCGGAGTGAACCCTGACTAAAGGAGATTTTACTATCTCTATGGTCGTTTCCTTTATTCGACTCCACTCTTAAGTGTATAACTTCAAGTACTGTGAGTGATATCTCCTGAGGTCCTATTCACGTGCGGTCCCAATGCATGACCTCTTGAACAGAAGCCAAAGGGCACTTCCGTTTCATACAATTTCATACACTTTTATTATCCAACATTGGACTCACAAGTAGTCAAACAGGTCGAGTAAATATAATCCATTAAACAGTTAAAGTAGAACACCGTTGTCTAATCTGAAATATTATACCGTTATGTGCAGCATGTGCCCGACCTTTGCTGAAAGCATTAGCAATTGATCACAGTTTATGTGATACTCCCTTTGCCGCCCTAGGTTAAATTAGGCAGTATTAAATTTCAAATGTTTTGTTTGTAAGTATACAGTTTGTTATGAACTGTTCACACTTCTATTCCGATTATAACGTAGGTGTGTTGTTGCCGTACACCAAAATAGACTTAATTAAATGATAGTATCCATGTTTATAGTGTCAGGTAAAAGTGTGCTCTCTTCGTAAGGGAACGACTCTCTTAAAGAGAATTTTTATTCAAATTATTTAGGAATTGTGTCAACTATCGTTTAATTATTATAATAAGGAATTTAATTATGTAAATACTCAGGAATTAAATGTATGTTGTAAATGTATAACCTAACCTATAGCCTAATTTATTGTCGCATTTACCTTGCCATGGATATCCGATTCCGATGTAGAGTATGTTATTAGTGTTTGATAACCAGCCCATTATGAGTTACTGGTATTGCTAATGCTATCTGCGAGTACCATAGACTAGACTAATGGGTTTCAACCACATTGCACAGACACTTCTTGTATAGAGATGTCTAGCAGCACCAGAGGCCAAATTGGATGTGGAGACTATTCAGAACGGACACCCTTTCATGACATGTCACGTACAGCACCATGCCAAGACGTGTCCAGCAAGTCGTGCGCTCGCTATCCAATTGCGTCGAAGAGTACATGCCAAGTCAATAGACAGACGTCCAACAATATTGTCCCAGCATCTGAGGTTTGTTTTACCTTGCTGTGTTTGTCCTGGGATGTAAGCGGACCAGGGATGGAGTCCTTGGAGACGAGCCGTCGGCGGCGGTCCTAGGAACTCGTGTAAAGACCTATACCGCTGCTTCTTCAGACGATCTCTTGATTGGCTTTCTTTGAACCTGTCAGTTTACTGTCTTATGCCGGGATCAGCAGGGTCGAGGCACCTCAAGGACGTCGTAATGATCCTGGCGTCTCTAGGTTTAACTGATGTGCAGTTTAAGGCAATCACTTGTCTTGATTTCGGTCTTCATGGTCCTTTTGGCCAAGTTCATTATAATGTCATTAGTTTGGAGACGTGCATTTAACACAGCGGTTTGCAGACATTGGGATATGTCAACACATTGTAGACAAATTAAGACATACCTAAACAGGAATCGTCCCAAGGTCGAATCTAGTATAATTAGCGTCTCTACTGTGCTTACGGTGTTTAAACTTCAAACAAACAACAACTTCACCGTGTTTATGTTATTTGGCTGTATAGCATCCTTTGTTCTCGACAGGGAAACATGGTTACATTTGTCAAATTTAACTATCAATAGACTATGAAGCTCAAATACAAATCGATTACTTCGTGAAACTGTAACATTAATACTTAACATAACTCTACCACGGCTAATAGTACGAGTATATGCCTGTGCTATGTATTATTGTGTTGTCAATGATAAGATTAGTCTTTCTATTGACGCCACATATGTAGTCCAATTCATGTTTCACTATGCAGTGTTCAAGTAATCTTCACATACAATTCGCATGGTTAAATTCAATAAATTATTAATATTTTCAATCAATATTCGAGTTTTATTTGTTTTTAGCATGGATTAATGTCTGCAGATGTGTTGGACTATTTGTCCGTTGCAAGATGGCTATTCGTTGTTACGCGAAGGATAGTCGGGTTGTGAAAAAAAAAGAACATTAATTTTCTTCACGAGTTCTATCGGCGTAATGACACCTATCACACTTATCACATTTTGCCTTTGCTCGGTTAAACTACGTTTATCATAATTCTCACTCATTTATCCACGTCACGCTGCAGAAAGGTAATCGAGGTTCACACGAGGTAGCGCCACCGTCGGTTTCTCATCAAAGACCGACCTTGACTAGGGATGAGCCGGCGAAGCGCTACCGACTTACCCTGGTATGTGACAGGTACCCAGTTCGTCTCGGTGACAGTCGCTTTCGCCTCGAGTTAAATATCGCTAAGACCTATGGAAGCGCCCCCGGGTACTAATTCCCCCGGGTGTTACGTACTTGAAGGGGTGTGGAGGTTTTTCCAGTGGACCTGCGGACCTGCAGACGACATGAAAGGCAGGCTACCCTGACATTTCAATCAATTTCCAGGCGTGTGATTTGTAAAGACAAGCAGACAAGCTCTGAGCAGACGACACTTTGTTGATCGCATGTTCTTCGAGTTGTCTGCCCATGGCATAGGTCAACATGATACAGCTCGCCTCGTCACATCCAGTTAGTTATGCAATTATTTAATTATACTGCTTGACCACCCTCTTGTAATGAAAATGTGTCTAAATAGGTTTTGAATGCAATGTGTTTATGGGTCCTTTCACATTCTGCTACTTTTAAACGAGTGTCACATATGAGAATGGTCATACAACTCTGCTTTTCTGCCAACTGTTGAGATTTACTTCCAAGTCTTCTATCCATGCAAGGAGAGAGAACCATGTGTCATTTCTGGAACTTGTCTACGTGCGAAACAGAGGCAGGCTGCTACATGTGAACCTTGTTGCTCAATCGGTCGTCTAGATAACGCTTGGACATTTATTGGCGGAAGGCATCAGGAATATGAGAACCTCTGTCTGGCAGCAATATATTGATACGTCCACGATGACGTACATTGGCCGTACGTTGTCTGGTCTTTTGTATATACGTCCTCTTATTCCTCTTTCAAACTGTCCTTCTCGACCCTTCTTCACTCCTTCTGCCCTTCATTGGGCCTCAGCCTTTTCATTCGTTCTGCCCTTCATTGGCTTTCAAACCGTCTTCATTCGTTCTGGCCTTCGAAGTTCATTGGCCATGCGACCGTCTTAATTCGTTCTTTCCTTCATTGGCTCTCATCCCGTCTTAATTCGTTCTGACCGTCATTGGCCCTCAGACCGTCTTAATTCGTTCTGACCTTCATTGGCTCTCAGGCCGTTTTTAGTCGTTCTTTCCTTCATTGGCCCTCAGACAGTCTTATTTCGTTCTTCACTTCATCAATCGTTCTCAGAACGTATTCATTAATTCGTTGTTCTAGACCTTGTTTATTTGTTCTTATGAATTCATTATTACCGTATTATGTCATATTTCCCCAGAAACTGCAGTCATCTGTGTCGTGAAACCGTCGTGTAATTGTTCGTACGTACATTACGTGTCGTATGTACATTACGTGTCGACACCTCATAGATAAATACCGTGCACACATGCTCGACGAGTTTTGTTACATTTCCGTTTCCTCATCACTTTGTAACATCAACCATCCCAGTCCTATCTCAGGCCGCATACCCTGTCATAATAATAACTGTTATTTGACAACGGGGCGTTTCCCGAGGTGCTCGTGTAGGAATGATCATGACATGTTGACATAATCCCCTCTACAGCTCGTTTTATGTGCGGCGCTTATCAACCTAAAGATAATCGGAATGTGTGTGTCTGTCAAAACGTCGTCGACTGTGATAATATAACCAAACAGTGATATTAGTCTGATATTATTTTAGAATACAGACGTTCATACGTGTTTCTATGCCTTCTATCATCATGATATAATTCGCGAATTAGCAAAGCGTGTAACAAGATTGTAGACAAGATTGTTCAAGGCCCAACTTTAACGCTTTAGCCTTCAGTTATCCATGCTGGATTACTAGTAATCCCTTCTGTATAGGGCATCTGTGGTTGCCTCCAGCCCGTAGAAGGTTAATATTGGATTGACCTTGACATGACTTCATTAACACTTTATGGTCTTGTAATTTGGTAGCCTGTGGGAACGATAATACAATTACTTAGATTGCCGGGCACTGTTACAATGGTATATCCTAAGGGGTTAACCTATGGGGTAATACTGATGAACAGGTAATTTGGATTAACTCTTGCTCAGCTTAAGGTCAATGGTTGCTATGTATCGTTTTGTATCCTGTCAACCTTTAGTCACCAATTTATCATTGTCATTTTGAAAATATATGTTGGTGGGTTATTTGTTCCTAACAAAATAATTATAATCGTTTAACAGTATAAATACATGTACATGTAAGCACATCTCGTAGTGTATATGGGTGAAATATTGTCGTTGCGTATAAAGCAGTAAATAAATATAAGAGAAAATCATATTTGTCCCACAAGACAAGTGCCTAGGAACACATAGGAACCGATACACACCTGCACTATTTTACATTGAATATGGGAAATAATTAAATAATTTATTTTCTCCATTTCCCAAGAATTGCCACGTACGTACTTTTGTCAACCTTCTCAAATGAAAACAGACAAATTGATTTCATGAATATATTCAGGCCCTAATAACACTAATACCCAGAGTTAATGCCAACCTTTGTTGAAGTCCTTAAGGGATCATTTTCTCCACCTGTGAACCATACTATTCTGACCAGCGGGTATATACCCCCCTAGCGGGGTTTTCATGGGTAGATCGCGGGGTTAGTCCGACCAATACCCTGAACTGCAGTTCGTTTAGCAATCTCCCCTTTCACCCGACTAGCTCTTAATACCTGTCTTTAGAGACCAGAGAAATGGAATTTGTAGGGGTTACATGGTAGGCCTGGCCACCGGGTGTTATTATCTCGCTTTGAATTGTGGGTAATTGCAACCAAGTGACTGATGGCAACCTTGTTCCAAGGGGTCATTTGTAGGTCTGACCCCATGTCGATGTTTGGAATCGAGACTGGGAATTCCTTTTTATCTGGACATTCTTTAAAGCATGTCTGACATATTTGAAATATTTCCCAATGCCAATGTTGTTTATGTACTGTTTATTATTTAAATCATGTTTTAGAAAGTTAAATATATTAGTATTAAAGTTGCTGATAACTTGGACGACGACGTATGCACAACAACATAACGACAACAACGTATGGACAACAACGTATAGACAGCTATGTATAGACAACAATGTATGGACAACGACGTATTGACAACAACGTATGGGCAACAACGTATGGACAACAACGTATGGGCAACAACGTATGGACAACAACGTATGGGCAACAATGTATTGACAACAACGTATTGACAACAACGTATGGAAACAATGTATTGACAACAACGTATGGAAACAATGTATTGACAACAACGTATGGAAACAATGTATTGACAACAACGAATGGACAGCAATGTATGGACAACAACGTATGGACAGCAATGTATGGACAACAACGTATGGACAGCAATGTATGGACAACAACTTATGGACCAACACTGAGAATCCTCGATGTAAGAACAACTTGTCTGAGCTCAAAACTGGTCCTCTACAAACCGAGAACCAACGATTGGTCCTCCTCAAATCGAGGACCATCACACCCTGAAGGACGTTGATGTAATTTACTTTGCCTACACACGCAACAGGACCCCCTGCATAATGATAAACCCATCGAATCGTTAAGTAGAGTACTATTCTATTAAACCGCAAAGTGGGACAATCTACTCGTATGTCCCGTTGATTCATAGCTCTCTAAAGACTCTAATAAGTCGGCTTACGGAGGTTTAAGCCGTGAAGTCACTAAAAGCAAACTGCGAAAATACCGACAAAGTTTTACCTAACGAGACAACACTCGATGCAATTGGGGGTACTTCTATACTCATGGCTTATTGATTTCACTTTCTTTGCTGTTCAACAGAGGTATTGTCCACCGGACGAGGGGAACTCCCTAATACGTCCTCCTACACGTGTACTTTTGATACACCTACCTATACCTATACAGGATACCAGGGTCTAACAGTCTATGTTTGGACGTTATCTTCAGACAGGCTCGACCAGGGCTTACGCAAGATTGTAACCTGGAAGTGGAACGTCGTAAGAAGATTGCGCCTTCATTGAGTTCATACCTCTGTAGGTTTAGGCATTTTATCTCCTTGATTTTTACATCTGGTTTAAGGAGTCGTGTTCACGAAGCTAGTTCGGTTCAACCATGTTATCTAACCCCGGCTCAAGTGGTCCCTGAAATACCTAAGGAATGTGTATAAATAACCGCTTATGTCCCCTGTGGTCTAGTATCTCGTCGGATGGAATGGTTGTTGTTTGAATGTTCTGTAGATAGTGACGTCCATGTTCATATCAAGCTTCTCCGCGCACCCGGTTGATCTTGTATGAAATCTAGATTGCTCTGGTAAGATAGTCTCAGGTCTAGGTATGTTGAATACCAAGAACCAGTAATAGAAATATTGGTGGTCACAATCTATATATATATAACCTGTAGTTAGTGTTCTCGTATATGTGATTATGCTTTGTTTATAGCATTGGAACCTGTTCTAAGGCAGGTATGGGTGAGAGGTTTCTCGCATCAATGGTCAAAGTGGACGGCATAGCCATCAATACAGTAGAACTATGTAACTGTGGTCACGAGTCGTCATGACAGCAGCATGTCGTCTGCTCTCAGATATTAACCGCGAACTTAATGCCCACGTTTCATTGCCCTTAACATGTACTGTGGCAGTTTTATCCCTCATGCTTCGATTCCCATGTAAACCACACCCGTAGGATATCGTGAGTACTTCCAGTTAAAATATTTTTTAACGCAATTTTCAGACGGTTGAATATCTAAACAGATTACCTTTCACTTAAACCGTCACGTGACACAAGCAAAACTGGCGTTGTAGGTGTTAATTTCCCGTCTGTATTTTCCCAACTTCTTTCAAACGTGACGTCTTCGAAAATAATACGTTTGTTCTCAGCTTTGTTCGAGTAGTTGAAATTGGTTGTCAAGAGATTAGTACATATTATCTGCCTTCTCCGTATCCCCTGGCCGATGATAAATCTAAATAAGTCATGATAGCTTTTTACAATTGCCTATAGCTATATTAATTCCAATTTCTCAATATAGACGGATAAGTTGATGAATCAACTTGGTGACAGTTATTATTATTCTTATTCTTATTATTATTATTTTTTTTTTTTAATTATTATTTTACTCGAGGCATCAACATGTTACATGGAAGTTATTATTATTATTATTATTATTATTATTATATTGTTATTATTATTTTAATCGTGGCATCAACATGAAAGTTGTTATTACTATTATTATTATTATTATTATTATTATTATTATTAATAATATTACTATCAACATTAGATTTGTAGACAAATTACGTGACCTTTCTGAGAATAAATACTGGTCTACAATATTAATACATTCAGATTCAACATCCACTGCAATATTGTGGCAAAATCTAGCACCTATTCACCTTTCCAGCGCACCCTGGTATTACTTCTGTGCATGTATTCTGCCACCTATCTACACATCTCCCGTTCCACTCCAACGAACTCACTGTCCGGGTTGTAGTTAGTTCTCTCACCTCTGTCAGGTAAAAGGCTTATATGTATGCCTGGCCTACCTAGGGCGAGTCCGCTCAGCAATGATTAATATTAGCAGTTGTAGTTGGACCCAATGTATCAGCTGTGTATTGATTTGATGGCATATGTACGTTCAGTGTGTTCGCACTACGAGTGTTTGACGATTACGATGATTTTCAATATTCTAACACCTGTTGCATTATTATGCAATCTTGCATTGTTCGTCTACTTTTGAACAAAAAACAATACATAAGTATTATACGAGCTAGAATATTGTAGTCTCATTATTATCGGATCCGATAGGCACTGTTTATAATGTGAAAATGTTTAAGGAGCGAAACGATATATATATATATGATTTTATTTAGATTTAGAATATTGTGGTATAATGTACAGTAGGCCTATTTTTCAAAGAATGGTCTGTCCTTCGTTTTTGGCCAGTTGCTATTTGAGAATATCTATACTAAATACAGCTCCACGGGTAGACGGTATTTGAGAATACCTATATATTAGACACAGCTCCACGGGTAGATGGTATTTGAGAATACCTATACTAGACACAGCTCCACGGGTAGACGATGCTGTAATATTGGACATCAGGATTCAGTATTTCCAATTCAAATTAAACCTCATCTCGGTTTTAAAAGCAGCGGGGGGAAGGCTAATGGTACAAAGCTATGCCGCAGAGGTCGCCCTTCCTTAGCTCATTATTAAGACTGCCTATTTAAATATTATATAAATATCTATCTAGATGTTATAGCACACGCACTGTACCGAGTGCATCTACTGGGTGATCAAGAAAGGTGCACTTAGCTACCTCAGAAGCACTAGGGTTCTAGCTACCTCAGAAGCACTAGGGTTCTAGGCTATCACACCAGTATTAATATACACTAACATGTTCATTTACTGGTCATTCGAGTGATATCGAGTGGCGATCAGCAGATGGTTAATAGTCCAAGTAGTTCTCACTGTTCAAGTAGCCTCAATTCATCGATATGCCATTATCCTAATTTCACACTATGTAGGGTAATAGCTTATCAAACCGAGAATTCCAGTTAGGATAGGTAGTTAATGAGCATTTACTATTTCTTTATTGTGACAAATGTATGTTTTATTATTTCTGACAATGTGGTTACTCGGCTGGTAAATGTACTTAGTGTAAAGGACTAGTGTATTGTATACCAGTCGCTTTGTGTGTATGTATGTCTGAGTTTCTAAATAGGTCAGAGGAATAGTTTGACATATTTTCCATTGTTGAACGCAATTTTTTACTAGGACTGGTTTCTGTATAAACACAGCTCTGAGAAGACGGAACGAATTTAATACGACCCCACGTATTCATACCTATAAAGTAAGCATAATAAACACCGTTTCTGAAGTTTAATACCTGTACCCTATGTTTACATACATGGACCTCCCTCGATAGAAAGGGCCACTTGTATGTACGTGTAGACAAAGACCAGTCCAGAGTGGCATCAACAGACGGTAATAGCAGCATTGTACACCTCTAAACTCGTCTTTTGAACCCGCATTTACGAGATCGTATTGCATACTAACCTCGTTTGCGAGACCATGAATACTGGATCCAGTATATAGATAAGTAAGTATAGCGTATCGCCCCGACGTCCATGTTAATTATTGTGTAGGTGTCTTGTTTCGGTTCAAGTCAAGTTTGAGAATAATACCAACGTATGTATGTGTCTTGCTCCAAGATACGCGCGCACCAGACGAATAAAAAATATTCTGGCAAGGTTTTATATTAAAGCTTGTATGTATCAATCATTCAAGGTTTGTGTGTGTATCAATCATTCAGGGTTTGTGCGTATGCTTATTCCAGCTTAGGACAGTGATAAGTTATGAGAGTCGGTTAACACTGTAATCTTATACACTGTAAATTAAAACCGAAACAAGGGCTTTTCTTTCTCAAGGCTTCTCTTCTTACGACTGTTTCAACGCATACTTCCTTGTCTTGTTGCAAGTGAACGTCTCAAAGTCCAGCCAAATGTTTGCCGTTTTCAAAGGGTCATGGTTATCAATAAATCGACGACTGTTATCGTTTATCTTCTTTGACATTATATAGCCTGCTTTTATTACAGAAAGAATGGCAATAGTCGGGCCTGCAAGGGCTGGTTGGTTAAGGAACTGTTTGATTTATACCCGGTAACTTGTATATTACCTTTTCTCTCGGGAGAATAAGGCTAATGTTACAGACATGTGGTGCATTTGAGAACATGTCTTTTGTCCATAAAAATCATTATCTAACGAATATCAAAATAAGCGATGTTCTAAGAAAAATATGGACGCCATTAATAACCCATTATGGAGCGTGATAATACAACGGTTCTGAGAAATGCTATATCCTTTATCGTTTTGATCTCAAGACAAATGTGCTCTTGAGTCCCATTTCTCACGACAAATATGTCTGTGTGCCCAGGGGTCTCTTCAAATTATTTAATTTGAAAACACGGGAATGTTGCAAAGATAATATATTGGACAAATCTCTAAGGAAGACGTTTGAATGTCCAAAGGGATACCATAGAACATTCATGAAAAAGCGAACAACAATATTACAATTGTTTGAACTTTGGAGGAGTATAATGTATGTAGAAAAGCAATTCCATACGGAGTGTATTCTTTATCCAAACATTAGAATGGAAGAAAATGTTTATGTAAAATGATTTTTTATAACAAAGCCTTGTTCTTCATTTGCATCATGTACTCTTCAGTCTTGCTTTACATTCCTCGTGCCACCGAAACTGGCGCCATCTGTCGTCTTGCATCTCACGCTATGCACGTGCACTTCCGCTTATCTGCCAAGACAGCTCACGTGCGGAACGTACATTGTGACCATATCATTTGGGCAGCTCAGCAAGCTCGGACGTGTCAGATACGGGGTCGTTTCATTAGCAGACGAGTTCATTACACTTTACAAGCCACCTGGCTACACCTGCGATATCTCCCAGATCCTGTCTCGCTACAGCGTTAGGAGAGCAACAGGTGATGTCTGCAATATCCTAGAACCATGCCATGAGTTGCTCATCACTTTCTGAAGGATGAGCAGTATTGTTGTTCCAGGAGATGAACCACTGACTGACGTTTGTCTGCAGGTTTAATGCATTCATATGCGCAACCCAACCCGCCAAAGAAGTTCAATTCTAATCAAGGCAGATCATAGTGTTTTATAGAATCTGATGTGTTTCTGTAGGGACGTTGAACTTGGAAGATCTGCTTTCAGGAACACACTTCAATTAACTTTTTAAGAGATACGTTATGTAATCCCATTAGATGAAGGTTCATTTAAATCTTTGTTATTAATAATACGATAAAGAATCGGATATAGAATAGGATCAGACCATAGAATATCAGTACAGCTGTACGTCTTTTTGTCTGAATGCCAAATACAAACCACAACTTCTATAAATATTTGGTACATTCGTAACGCGAATAAGGAATGGCGCTGATCACTAAATCCATAGCACCCAATACGTTGGCTGTTATTGATACTGATACACCAGGCATTAATGTGACGGATTGCCAAGAATATTGCTTATCGAGAAACGTACCATTCACGCCACATAGACAAAGCGTTCCCACCACTTATTACATAGACGTAATCGATGTATGAATAATACAGCAACTCCATTATGTATGGTATGTATAGCGAGGGCTGAATATGATTGATTCCGAATTTTCCCTTGGCTTTGATTTCGAGAGGGTTACCGGGTCGGGATGACCCCTTACCTCACCTGTGCCCGGTGCAATTCAACACTTGGTATTATTTACACAGTGTAATCAACCTGCAACGTAGGCGTAGGTATACTATGGAGTCGTCCAGAGGGGAATAAAGACGTCTTTGTGAGGACTCGGGTTTAATTTCCTGCTGCGATAGCTTGTGAATATTGCATGCTATATTACGTGTTGCAGATTTCATGGTAGTTTGTGTTGACTGTTGTGCTTGTATGGTAAACATTGATGCACGGCCATGTCCGTTATTGGGACACTACGGTCTACAAGCTACCTTGCATTATGGTTATATTGATGCCATATGGTTATATTGATGCCAATGGCGTATTATGAAATCCAGCTATTGGACAATGTTTACCGGTTATTTGTACTAACCAGTGATAACATCAATATAATTGGGAGGAAGTAAGGAAACATATATGTATCTCTGTTTATCTATAACATGTAGAAATGACATTAAAGTGCAGTGTTTCCTCCAGTCGAACAACAGATGCCATAAATAATCGCCTATTTCAATAATCGTCGATGTATAGATTTAAAGGGTATACAAGTTTGTCAAGTGAATGAGAGAACTCGACAGTTATTCGTGTACTAAAAACTGTTAATATCTAGTAAATAACTGGCTTATTTCACAGCCGTCGGTAATGCTCTAGTTGACATTGAAGAAAGTACGGTTGGGCGAGTTTTGGAACCAGATGGTGAACTTTCTTGAGGAAGAGAACGTGCGCATGCCATTGCCTTTACGTATACCGTTAGACGGGAGTGGAGAGGGCGAGGGTGGGGGTCAGGGAGAGGGTGGGGGGTCAGGGAGGGAGGAGTAGGGTAGGGCAAAGAAGGGGAGAAGATGTAAATATTCAGAACAGCTGTTGTCACTTGGCTACGGGGCGATGTCGCGTGCAGTTCGAGACTGCTGAAAGACGTTCCGCGGGGTTTCACGGGTATCGGATGACGCCATTACAGGAAGAGACTTGGTTTCGACTGCTAGACTGATTGTGTGTCATACGTTTGGTTACAGTTTTTACTGATGTTTTTTCCTGGTTCAGAAACCAAATAACGTCCTGCATATGGACAAGGAACTTTCTCAATGCTTGGGACAGCATAGATTACGTACTAACAAAAAATCAAAAGTCTGGTTTGTGATGCTAAAGTTTCCTTTTGAGAAGAAAGAGGGCAACTACTCTCGTAAAGCAAAGATGAAGATACTTTCATAATAAACCTTAGTGGCCGACACCAGATGGTGTCAATGAAGACACTTTTAATCTGGAGTGGCTGATCGAATCACACGCATCTGTGAAGACCTCCCATTGGGTCATAGATGCATCTGTATGATGAATGGAGTTGGGAGAACCGGAAGTATACCTCCCTGTCGGGTGAGATAGGAAAGCCTGGAGGCGGAAGTCCACGCCAGACATTCTCGTACAATAAGCAGACACTCACCCAGATACATCTCTGTAACACTGGTGTACATGTAGTTGAACTCCAGCCTCGGATCAACAGATGGTGGAGAACTGGCGGAGAATGCTGCACTTTTAAGCTCCTCGACGTGTTACAAATAGTCTTATCTATTGAATATATTATTACAAGATATGCCTTAACCCTTTCTCTTCTTGATTATTGCCAGCCATTACTCTATAAGGCATCCTTGGTTGTCTCCAGCAGGCGAAAGGTTACTCTATACATTGCTGTAGTCCATTCTATGGACGTTCGTCTTTATAAATGTCACTTGATTTTTACTAAATGTCTTCTTCACTATATTGTTTGCATGCAGATACACAGGAAACTCCCCTATGCTTCCTATAATAATAATAATATAATAATAATAATAATTAATAATAATGCACGTAGAAAAGACTAAGAAAGTTTAAAGGCTTGACGATACAGATGTGTGTTCATATATCAGTCCTTACTAATGAAACAATTTCCTCATTATAAATACAAACACATCAAGTTTACTAGCATCACTACAACCTTGTACTCTAAAGATGACGCATTTGGCACAGTACAAGCGGGGACTACATGACGACGATTTAGAGAAACAGGCTAAATATGTACGCTGCTTGTCCAGGGATACTGGACGTACTGGCAATGTCCGCTGCCGGGCAATATTGCAGAGGCAATAACACGCAATCTGATGTAGATGTATACACACGGCGGCCACCTGACCAGTTTAGCGGCGTGTTCTCGAGTTGAGTCCAAACACTCATCTGTTGACCAGGGGTCAGATCTGGGTCTGGAGTATCTCTCGACAGCTTGTATAGCGACCCTTGAGGAGATCTATTGAGGTTGTAAACAAGAGGCAATGCGCGTGTGCAAGTGGGTGACATTCTATACCTTCAGTGCGGCTTTATTGGAAAGTTAGGATACCGTTATGTAGAAGTGTTGGACTCGTGGAAATATTGCAAAATGAGCCGGGTCCTGTTAGCATGGAGTTACGTAGCTTTACGATTGCTCTATGGAACGGAGGTGGTCTTAAATAAATCCCCCAGTTATTCAATGAAATCAATAAAAGTTTGAAGAACTATCTTGTGCACAGATCTACTTGCACAATTTTGATGTTTTATGACTATACAATATGAATGAAGGACTTGAATCTATTAGATATACAGTAGTGTGAATGCAACTCTCGCATAGGTCATGAGGCATCGTTGTCATCCGTGTCCAGGAACATTGTCACGCGATCGTAAAGGAATGCAAACGTCGCAAGCCTGTTTGTCGCCACTAGTTCTGTTGGCGATTGTCCAGTTATAATATCCCATCACAACTTTGCCAGTGTCCATTTTCTGTAACAATAAATATGGCCTTGACATCATCTGTGATTGATCAGCTTTCTGGTCGTCCTTTCAACGTATAAGTAAACCCGTCAGTGTCCCTTCAGTGTCCATGCTCCTGTTGGTGAGCAATAACGCCGCCAGGAAACTGGACCCCACTAAATGGCGACAGATCCTGATAGGTGTTTAGCCACCAAATAAGCAGTTGTTGAAAGGAGTGGGATTTAATGACGGTAGATACTTAGTACTGCGATACGGGATGACCCATCAGCGTGCGAGCGCCATCACTTGATGTCCCCGTCAAAACAGACCTACTTCCTAGCAGATTTCATCACAAGCTCTCTCTCTCGGCAGACGATATCTGCGCTGCGCTCGTCTTATATTATTTAGACAGAGTCTCGTCTAAAGTTTGCCTTTTTTGAACAGGCTACAAAAACAAAGCCCTAAAAAACGAAAACGTCGTGATGACTGATCATTCAAATAGTTACGCTGCTATCCAAATCGAGTGTCGCGGACGTTTTGGACTCTCCCCGGCGTATAAACAACCTGTTGCCTCGTGATAACCTGCCGAGATCGATGTCGGGGAACTGTAAGCTGTAGCACCTGCCCACTAAAATAACAAAGCGCAGACATCTTATCCGAAATTCCGATCTCCAATCGTCGCCTATAACTCACTCCTAGTTGGGGGTCATCTATCAAGGCCTGATTGATTACACGACTGTCAAAATAGAGAATATGATCTAGATGTTCCTGTCAGGGAAAACCTACAGCAATGAATACATAGACTCTGGGCTGATCGTTTACATGTGTACAATTAGTTTGCCCAATTGTTTTAATCTAAAGGCCTTCTTGTGTAGCAAAAATCTTCATTCATACATTATTTTACTTTTAGTTAAATGCTTTGAAATACAAATGTGTGTGTGTGTGTGTGTGTGTGTGTGTGTGTGTGTGTGTGTGTGTGTGTGTGTGTGTGTGTGTGTGTGT
>JAVCKZ010076387.1:0-13163 GCA_034780755.1 Lepetodrilus elevatus
CTTAGCTATAACTGCAAAGTACATTCACTTGACATACATAAAATCATGTTTGTACTTCCAAAAAGCTTTCCACCCCTGTGTATTCTGAGTGTTTGACAAATCTTTACTACAACCCCACCTGCTACTCTCAATCAAATGCGGCCAACTGCTTTCTAAATACATGATGAAAAAAGCGACATAACTCGCACATGTTAATGATACTTTATAAGACAAGATAAATATCGCAACATTCCCCTATTTAATATACAATTTGATTTGTTTTATAACTATTGCTGGGGGGATAAGTACATCAGTAAATAACAACTTTTGGGGTGTACAGCGTCCATATGACTTGTGTATGCCATGATTGCATGAATCTGTGTCCTCGTATTAATTAATTGCATGGATGAGCAGGAGCTGCTACTGATCCAAATGGACTGATGGTGGTTTACAGGTATCCCTTGTAGTATGCAATACATTTGCAATACTATTATATTGTATTAGGTTGTTTGTTACTATCCCAACATTACGATCTAGGGGTGTCACGATTCACCGATGCATCGCCATTGTACCTATTGTATCGTGATACTACGGGTCTGGAGGCCGTGCGCTGTGAGGGAAAGCAATACTCACGAAGCCGTTCAACGAGCAATACATGTAGAGAAAAGTATTGTATCATGTATTCTATCTTGAACGCACCCCTGGTATCGTGGTACGTATCGGATCGCGAGATGGGCGAATCGTGGCACCCTACGTATTTTGTCAGTGGAGTTCCAAGCAACGTGGCTGTGCTTGGGAGTTCATGCCTCTTTGCTAACAATGAATGGATAAAGACCAAGATGTAACCGTCCAGTTGGTCAATGCTCCTGACTTTGATATGGATACGTCTCCACACCTGTACACAGGACATCTACTCTAGTATACATGGCAGCGATTTAGGCACGATACCAAGAAGATCGAATCTAAATACTTTATGAATTTGTCTGTTCCGTATGCCATGGGTGATTAATTAGACACTTTATAGTCTGGGAAGATTGTACCAAGAATGGAAATAGTCTACCCTGAAAACTGACTCTATTGAAATTCATCAGACAACTGGTATCGAACATTGGTGATTGTCTAAATACACGTCGATTCGGACCATCAAAGACCTGATTAATTGAAAAGTGATGGAAATAGTTTTGCCCATTTGACATTTTTTCTTCTTCTGACTTTTAGATTGATTTCCCCAAAAGGCTTTCTGTCTGTTGAACACTTCAAAGGATGTTTCACGTAGTTGAAATCTGGTCTCGTAAGATGGATGCTTATGAATATATTTAACCCTCTCACTGCTGTATTGGCCACACATACTGTTCTTTAGGGCATCTCCGGTTACCTCCAGTATGGAGAGAGCACATGCAGGCACCGTTCCGATCTGTGGCGGATCCAGGTTTTTTTAAAGGGGGCTGGCTAGTACGAACGGACTCAAATCTTACATTTAATTTTAATTTTCCTATTTGGGCATGACCCAAAATGTGACGACTACAGAAACACAATTTGGAAATAACAAAACTACATGTATATAAAACACTTCCAGGATTGCAAGCCAAATTAAGCATGTTCTTCAAGAGCTCGGAATCCGTTATTTCTAGGGGGCACCCAAGCTTTTTAAAAACAATACATGGCCTTAAATGCATATATTTGTTATGAAATATTGACTGTAAAAAGTAGCATATTATCGGCATTACAATACATGTCTGCTAATCTTGCTAACCGAGTGGTGTAGGTGAATCTCTTAATTCGAAACCCTGATAATTTGAAATGTTATCATGGTCCCCACTTTGAATTAAAGGGATTCTACTGTACTACATGTTAGTAAGGCCCACTGCAGTAAATAATCACGTGATGTAACCAACCTTTCCAAGTTATAATTATTACGTATGATTTCAATGTGTTCTCCATTGAAACGACTATTCTCTGAACATATTTTTATAAACTACAGATACCCTGATCAGGAATGTCAGCTGCCTGTATTTTTCACTGTTCCCACTCGATTCACCCCCCTGCCGATGCAACGTAGGCTACATATATATATACTTAAGTGTGGTGTACGGTCCACTACAAAGGATATTTGACGTCCAGACAATGTAATCTGACTTGTATCCAGTAATTGTATACGTGTGGACACAGACCTGTATTTATCTGGCTACATTAGAATTGATTGGAAGAAACCTCTGAAAAATACCATCTGATTGGAAAATGTCCCTAAGATATCGGACGGTTCTTGAAAGAAGATATTGCAAGGAAATACCGACGTTAATTTTTCCGGAGACATAATTATGTTTCATTATCATCACTTGCAGAATTAAAGCAGTACGGAACAATGGCAGTTATTTACTGTTGTGACAAAAGTAACTAAAATGAGAACATTGCAAGACAAGAATCGGTTACTGAGCAATAATTAATATTTCAGGCCTACAGTTTTTATTTTTATTTTTTTTAAAGTGAAGTTTGTAGGCTATGGCTAAAACCATTGGACTAGATCCGCGATATCGATTAGGCTACATGTTGTCCACTAGTATAGATTGGGCATGGCCACTGTTCTTGAAGAAATCAATGACGATCATCAAAGAAGCTCCCAGTTAGACCCAAGTCAGACGCAGCACCAGAATGTTGTGAGACAGTCGGGGATTATCCTGTCGTCTGTAGTGATGCCAGGCAAATCGTAAATCTCCGTGACCGAGACCAGGGAACGTGTAGGCCTATGTTATAGGTATACTCTGATAGGCATACTCTGCAAAGACCGGGACACTTCTAGATATTTGCGATATATAACTGTAATAATAATAATAATAATAATAGTAAATAAAGATTACAAGGAGGGATACAATTTTACGAGAAACATTTATATTGAAGTGATACTAGTATCTACTACGACCTTGGTAGTTTTACGTAGACCTACCATATTGTAAATAGTGGGCTTCAGTTTCGAAACATTACATTTGTACAGTAAAATAGAAATCTCTTCCAAGCATGTTCTTGATTTTGTTATAAGGTTCAGTGTTATTATCCCAGGCATGATTAATTGAACCATACGAATTCCATGTTTAAAAACCCCCAAAATGGATTAAGTGTACACTTGCATATTTGTAATGGACAAAAACAAAATGGAGCCCAAACACGAGGATTCTGTCATGTGGTTAGAAGAGTACGCCGTGATTGGTCCTCGGTCAGACGGTTGAGAGACGGGGTTCAGAGGTCACACACTAGCTCATCAGTAATGTATGTAACTCAAACTGACTGCCCAGAAAATGAACTTGTTTATCCATAACAGATCGTTTAGAATGAAATAAATCACTGTACCGTACGGTATGTCGTGTAGGATGATCCATTCTTGAGATTTATACAATTCCAATTTTGAGTACGATTAAAGCTCAAAATGTTCATGGGATTTGTGAACAAAACCGTGAGATCGTACTAAAAACGTTTTGTAATCTCGGCACCGATGGTGATCAACTCTCCTTGCTGGATTCCTCAATATTGAAAGCAATGGACTATTTATAATTAGCATCTCTGTATCCTTTATACAATAAACCTTTGTGTGCGTGTGCATGTGCAAGATTGAGGATCATAGATAGAAATCTTAAGCATGTATGTATCCAACACAGGTGCCGATTGGCTGGCTAATATACAATATTTCTTTGGTTGTCAGTCGTCTGGGCCTTGTCTATGGGTGAGATATTCCCACTGTCACGTAGAGCATTAATCAATTCTGGGACTCATTTCAAACAACTACTGTATGCTAATGTCAATTTCTCTCTACGATCGACCTATTATCTGTATATCTTTTATTTCAATTTCATTTTCACTCATTTGGTGAATATTCTAATGAATTCATGTCAGAATTAAATTTAAAAAAATATTTCACTGATGGATCATATTTATTTACATTTCATGTATCTTAACATACATACGAGGTTGCGACATGATACAGCTTAGACTGAAACAACAGCACTTGTTCACATGATATACTGGTTGGAAAACACTTGTAAAAATGAGCCAATACATTTGGAAAACCTGTAACCACCACAGCGCAGATAAACCAAGAATTATACTATCTTGTACAATTCATGAATTATGAAATTAATTTTTACTGACAAGACGATTCAGTAAATTGGTCCTCAAATTGTTAAAACCATCCTGCCTCGTGAAGATCGTCGACTGCCACTTTCTCGCTCACGTTTGTACTTTTCATTCAAGTGGCAATAGCAAATTCAGTTTTCCAAAAAGAACCAAATGTCATATGAATGGTACGATGTGATATTAAAAACACCACGTGACATTCACAAAGATGAAATATTAACACAGATGACATATGGCTACTAACATAAATGCTGATAGTTAACTGTTCTTCACAATGTTCAAACTGTTCTTCACAATGTTCAAACACTTTGATTGGAGCACTGTTGCTATGGTTTCAGTGTTAAGATAGGGTCAGGGTTCACTTCCTGTCACATGACGGCCTCAGTCTGAGCCGGATTCTGATGCAGACGGCTCAGATGCTGTCGGTGAGCTCAGGATGTCTTCTTCGTCAGGCAGCTGAAGTGAAAGATGGAAAATCAAATTAGATGTGCATGCAAACAGGGTTTTTTGGGGTGTAAATTGAGGTTTAGTGATGTTTTGAAGATTCTTTCACTTATGACTTCGATCCGTCAAATCTGGATTAAAAATAAATATTTTTTTGGGTATATTTTTTTGGATTCATTTATAGATCTGGGGGCTGCTCCTTTCTAGCTGTTCTGTCTGTACTTTCTGTCCGACACGTGCACAGTTACCAAGGATCAACACTGTACAGTGTAACTGCGCATGCGTTGGACAGAAAGTAGAGACAGAACAGCTAGAAAGCAGCAGCCCCCTCATGTCTGGCAGTGAAATTGCTGGAGTTTTTATACACTGACTACAGTGAATTTGCCATTCCAAAATGATACTGATGAGAAATTCTATATTTCACAACAGATGATTACATTTTTAATACTGAAATAGACATGATAGAGTGCACTAATGATTTGAGAAGTCAAAAACGAACCGATCAATATAATTAGTAGGTATGTAAATTAACATGTAAAGCAAAGAATTTCTATTGACAATCCAATATATTTTTACCATTAACACGAGGCAATGGGCATTAGCTCGTAGCAGAAACATTCAATTACGATCAATCCTGAAGTATTGGGGATCTGCCAAATCACCAGACAAGACAATTAATGTTAAACATTATGTATGCTTTCCACAGACAACTTTCAATAGCAACTACAGGCAAGATCCATTACTTGTCCTTACGTCACACTGTGAGTCGAACATCCGTCATCAGGACACGCGTGCTTTCACCGTCCTCTCACTGTGTTGGAATGTCAGGATTGCCCATCAGATGGGGGCAACCTAGGGCAATATTGGCAATAACACTAAAACACCAGCCGAGATAATCACTCCGCCTAAACACTACTGTTCATCGTAACAAGTCACATTAAGAGAGAACAATGTTTTCCTATAGACATTTAGCATTCCTTCCCCATTGAGCTTCTGGCAACTAAACCTTGCGTGGGTTTTCTGCACCGGGCAGACAATTCTCCCATGGCACAGGTATGGGTGGCGCCTTCGGGCATCGCAACTTGGATATATTTAGTCTGTATGCTGTCAAATGACAAGTATGCTGCCAAGCTGCTAGGACATAGTCTTCGGAAATATAGGACTTGATGCTCTAAGGAAACAATACACACCACCAGGGGGCGTTCTATTAAAAACATGTCCACCATTTATTTCCAGCTGTCTGGTATTAGTCATCTTGGATACATGGAAACTAAATATAGACGGAATCGTGATTAAAAGTTAAAAAATACTGAACTTGAGTTTCCAAGAATACCACCTGACAAACAAGGAACATTATATATAACATTGAAATAACATTGTAATGATGTTATAATACCATTGAGTAAACGTTTGCCAGGAATAGTTCACTATTCAAATTTCAAATTTGAGTTGAGACGATGTATTTCTCGATAGAGTAAATAAAAATGCCTGTATAATAACTGTACACTTCGCCTTCTAGTAATGACATGGAAAAAATGTGTCGGAAACAATGGATTACCGATTACTGGTAATTATGATCGTGTTTTAACGTGAACAATCAGCACTGTTTACCGCGATTGATTGAGAAACCAATATTAGCACTCTGACGGCGTTGTATATCACGTCTATGTGTCATTGAATACAAACCTACGATTCCTCCCATAGAATCAGGTATTGGTATCAATAGATGGTTGAGAAACATTTTTTACGATAATACGTCATGCATTGTACTTCAATTTCATACTAAATATAACTTCTTAACAATATACTAATATCAATATTTCATTCATATTGTTTACAGTGAGTGAGTGAGTGAATATGGAGTTTAACGTCGCTGCGGGAATCTTTCACCCATTTGCGACGATTATTGTTTACAGAGTAATAATCACGAGAAAACATATTTATCATGTATTTACATACAATTTTCTACCTATTATGACTGCCAAACCTTCCTAGAGAAGTGTAATTTTTTTATTGGTTTTGCAACATTCAGTAAAAAAATCAACTATATTTCATTTATATTTACAATACCGTATATACTCGTGAATAGGTCGAGGTTTAGGTACTCAGAAAGAAATATTAAAGAAGGGGGGTCGACTATCATACATGTCGTCATCTTTTGAGAAAAGAGGCGGCGAAGAAATGTAGACTTGTTGACATTTTTCCCCCGTCTATTTCAATACCTTTGTCCGTATTCTCGAAACTTCTTAACTTGCGAACTTCTTAGTGAAAAAAGATCTCTTCACAAATTAACATAAGAAAAATCAGTTTGGCAAATTTTTAATACACTGTACTTACAAATTTCTTAGGAGTAACGAAGTTTTGAGAATACAGGCCCTGATTCATCATTCAAAAGTGCAAAATCAACTATTTTTCACGTATATTTCAATACCAGTCAACAGGTCTTCATTTCTATTTCAATACCCGATTCTTCATCCACCATTGACGATGTACTGTTAAATCGACTATTTTTCACGTATATTTCAATACAAGTCTAAAATGTCTTCACTTCTTTCGATACCTTATTCATCAGTCACCAACAAAATCGACGACACAGTGTAAACTCAAACTAGTTTGCTCGTATATTTCAATACAAGTCTACATTTCTTCGCCTCTATTTCGATACTCATCAGTCACCACCAGAAGTTAGGGTGTAAATGTGGACAGTTTTTCTTGTACATTTCGGTCCTCGTCAGACTCGCGGTGGCGTGTACGCGCATTGATTTCCCGGGATAATGAAGACCATGCGCGTCTCCGTCGCCAACTGCTACCTCCCTCTCTGACATCCACACTTGGACTCCTGTCATTAGTTGGGGGATGACTGCTACCGCGGTCGATTCATCCCGGGGAAATTGAGCTTACTGTTCTGTGAGACGATTTTAATTGGATCACTTGGCATTGCCGAATTTGATGTCAATGCGTTTCGTCCTCAGGAGAATGTTTGCCTATTCAGAATGGTGACACGCAGACGACATTTCATATTCAATTGACTGAAGTCGTTCATAAATGTTTTCTAACTTATCTAACTAATTGGATTAGATAGCTTGGTGATCCTGGATTTGATGTCAATACATTCATTGCTCTACAGAATGGTTAACTATTCAAATTGGTGACGATTAGTATTAAATTGAATTAAATCATTGGAAATGTTTTTTAATTATTCATTAAGAAATCATTCACAAAATGAATTCTAGTTACGGTAAATTACTTTTTATTACTATTATTATTATTATTATTATTATTATTTTAAAGTGGGGTTTATAGTAACTTTCTAGATTATTTCAATAATATCGCGACTTGTCAGTTTAGGGCAGGAGGAAACCCGCAACATCCGTAGCACTGAATGTTGCAATAAATCTGCACAACTACTACTACATGGCTTGTTGCAATAATGCAGGGGGCATATGAAGGACAACACAGTCAAGAGTTATATCAAAGGTACACTGTATTACATTCAGCTAAAATCAAACATCTCCAAGTCCAGATCCCATTACAAATGAGAAAAAGATAATTTTTCATTTTCGGAAAAAAATGGCCTCAAGGTGCAGAACAGCAGCTAAGCCTGGATCTATTAGAACAGGAACACAACACCTGCAATCCAATGATGCTAGAAATGGACTTTCTCTCTCATCTTTTTAAGTAGTTCCAAGAATTAACTGAAAAAAGCACTACCAATGGTGCAAAGCCTTGAATCAAACCATCAGAACAGGAATTCAACATTTCTGAAACCAGCGGTTGTCAAATCGCCCGATATCAATACCATCGACAGACTGTAACGTAGCCATTTGTCCTGCAAACATCCCACAACAATCTCAGCTTTCATTGGTGATTGGCAACTCAGAGACCAATTGAAAGTATTGGCTCAGGAGACGACGCTCGTTTAACATCCAACACATGGAGGACCAGGTTGCTTCCTTAGGGAATCTTGACTTAACGTCTGGGTATCATCAGGTACCATGCAGTAGAGGAAAGACTATTGACATTTAGTTTCTTAATGGATTTGGGGTTTAAAATTTTAAGGTTTAAAATATTTTGTACAGAGCTCAAAAGGAAAATAACAAATTATGACATGATCATTGATCAGTATATCAATTTATTTCATGGAATAATTATATAGACATTGCCATTTTAGTCACCCTACTACTATCTGAAGCCACAGTAGGCACAACAGTCATCATATGACTTTAATAGCCACATCAGTCATCCTTATGACTGCCTATAGCCACACTAGTGACCACCCTGCCATTACATATAGCCACATCAGTTATCCTCATCACTATCTACAGTCACATCAGTCATCTTCTCACACATAGCTTTACCAGTCACCCTGCTATTACATACAGCCACATCAGTCATCCTCATCACCATCTACAGCCACATCAGTCATCCTCACCACTGTCTACAGCCACATCAGTCAGCTGCACCACCATCTACATACAGCCACGCCCGCTGCGTGGTGACCAGCGACAGTCTCCTACATCAAAGCACGACTGCATTGTCACTTCCCAGGTAAATGGAAGTATCTGGTTCAAGCCAATATTGATTCCTGTACATCATAACCAATGCCTGCAGGTATGACACTTCTGTGATCCCATTTCACAACTGACAAGACGGATTACTGTCTGGTCGCGTGGGGTCATCATACAAGATGACAGTTTCATTTGTCACAGTTCACTATGGGACCGTCATTAATTATTTACAATACGATTATAAAATGGCTTTTTTTTTCCGAGCGTGGATCGATAGATTAATTGGGTCACATTATTTAACTTTGTTTATGTTAGATTGTGTGTTATTAATAACTACAAAAATACACGCTTCTAGGTTTCATCACCTTTTGAAATTTTGGTATTTTTTACTTTTGTTTTTGTGATAAGTTGTACTTATCAGGTCAAGGATGAAACTAAATAATAGTGTTTGCCCAAGCAAAATGTTAACAGTATTCTAAAGGCTAATTAGGATTTGATTATTTTGGTAATAATTTATATTTTTAAAAATGATTTCCATAGAAGATTTTAAAGGTATGCTTTCATTCCTCTCGGACGTAATGAAATTATATCGTCAGGTGAATACGGTGATGTAATGCGACGTCAATGGCGTCAATATGGTTAACGAGGCAACACGTGACGCCTCTTACGTAAGCAACACGACATGACAGTGTTAACTATTATCCTGGTTATCAATGGTTTATCGACTTCATTGATCTAATCACATTCCCAGTGCCAGTAGCTGGCTGTTATTATCGGTATGCGGAACAGTTTTTATTCTATTCAGACACTGATCGTAGAGGCAGGACCGAGTCGTGTGAAACAATTTGGTCATGTTGTTACGAGTCTCGCAGGTTTAATATTAATATTCTAGGAAGAGAACAATCTGTGATGTACTGAATGTATTAATCTTTCAAGTATCTGCTAGCACCAATGGAGAAGAAAAAAAGGAAGCACCAACAAATTTAAAATAAATAAAAAATACCTGGCAAGAAAGTAAAAACTTTGAACTGAAAATATAATCGTTTAGTATGGATAGGACAGTGTTGAATTAAAGAAATATTTGTGAAATCATAAACTATTTCATGCTAATTACTATTAGTGGTGTGAACCGACCCGAGAAAAGGACATCAATAATTGTACGGGAAACCATCAATTGACTACTTTCAGCATGTACCATGTAATTGTCTATTATCTAACATCAATATCTCGAATATTTCTACCATCCCTCTGATCTGCAACAACTTCCGCAAAAATCCATAAAACATAAAAATAAAAATGTCCCATTTCTGGGAAAAGTTGAACCTGCCTCCTACTACAGTATCCCAACTTGCATCGGTCGTATTGATTGGTTTGGTGTCCTTACAAGACCAGGGTAATGATTGGCCACTGCTGACTAATGGAGGAATTGGCCATGTAAGCCCGGGGCTACACCGACTCTCCGGGGACTGATTCAGTTGAGCATATTGAGTAGTTCATAATTTAACCCCGTCACCTCCAGCAATTGCAGAGATGGAATACTGTCAATAGAAAGCATTAGGACGCTGAAAAAATCTTAAGAAAAGTTTTTTATTTCCAGTCAATTTACATATGTAGAGGAAAACTTTATTTGGTAATATCAATGATTCGTAATTTGTTCTGTCAATACTGGAAAGCAACATCATGTCCAAAATAAAATGTCAATAAAATGTATGAATAATTAAGAGCACTTTCAGTAATATCGCTAATTCATAATTTGTTGTCAATACTGGTAAGCAACATCATGTAAAACAAAACAAAAATGTCAAGAAAATGTATGAATAATTAAGAGCACTTTCAGTAATATCGCCATTTCGTAATTTGTTGTCAATACTGGTAAGCAACATCCATGTCCTAAACAAAATAAATGTCAAGAAAAATTATTTACCCTCTCCCTGCTGAAGGCGAGTTAACTTGCCCGATCGCATGCAGAAATAGAACACTTTGATTTTATTCAACTGGGAGAAGGTTAATAATGAAGAACACCTACCGGTATTATAATAATATCACTGAATCATAAATTGTTCTGTCAATACTAGAAAGCAATAATATGCCCTAAAAGCATTCCGTCAGTGAAATATATTTATACGGTAATGAAGAAAACATTTTTCAGTAATATTGCCGGTTCATAATTTGTCACGAACTGTAAAATGATCATGTAAATATTTTCTTTCCTTCGTATAAACACAGCTTCCTAAAGTAAACATATACTGGTCACAACAAATTCCTACAGCATGGGAAGTCTCTCGGGTGCGAAACAAATGGTCATCGGCAGGCAATGTTTGTTTAATCTTCAGTGCCACGTCGCCATAGCCACCAGAGAAACCATCAACAATCCTACAAGTGCCGCTGTGTCAAGTTATCAATTATCACCATTGTTATCACCGCTGTTATCATACCGACAAGCCAAAGAACAATAGTGAGTGATATTGAGTGTCCTACCATTTTCCAAAGTGTTTCCGTGATTTTGTGTTTGTGTTTGCATACCATTTTCCCCCAAGTGTTTCTGCGATTTCATGTTTGTGCTTGCATACCATTTTCCCCCAAGTGTTCCCATGATTCTGTGTTTGTGTGTTTGCATATACCATTTCCCCCAAGAGTTTCCGTGATTATGTGTTTGTGTTTGTATACCATTTTCCAAAGATTATGTTCTGTGATTGTGTTTTCATCATTCTATGATAATGTTTTGCATATCATTTTCCCAAAGAAAATTGTTTCCATGATTCAGTGTTTGCATACCATTTTATAAAGTGTTTCCACGATTCTCTGATTGTGTTTGCATACCATTTTCCACAGATTATTTTAATGATTCTGGATTGTATTTCCATGATTCTGTGATCATATTTGAATACTGTTTTCCAAAAGGTGTTTCTAGGATTGTCTGATGATCAGATTAACCTTGTTCCAACTAAAGGCAATCAGAAATGCCCTAGAGATTCATAATTAATAATGCAGAATTAATAGCAAAAGCATTTGCTAAACAATTACTGTAAATCATGAAATTAACGCAAGCAGAATATTAACGCGAAAAATGCGATCACCGTATTGTCGCATATAATTGCTGCGCATTAAAGGTAAGACTGGTGAACAAACATAAATGGAGACATGGCCATTCACATTTTATTGGTGTCGCATTCGTCTAAAATCTAATTTCGTGATTTACAGTATACAAAGCAACATTACAGCCAAAAAATATACTCAGGGCTCATCAGTAAGTATTGTCCACCTGCCCAGAACAGGTATTACCCACAGGTGGGCAAGTGAATATAGCCCAAAAGAACAAGTTCTTTCCCTGCAGGACAAGTAGTTTCATGTCTGACAGGACACAGGGACAGGTGCATCAAAAACTTTCATGTAGAGCGCAGAGAGTGGGACCGTGAATCTCATACCGCAGAACCATCAACATCATGGCAGCGGAAACATGAACGCAGTATGTCTGATTCTGGTGGGTCTTCAATATTGTTGTGTTGTCCAACATGTGGTACGGAAATATTTAACAGCAGATATACATGTCGGAAGGGAATCATTAATGGCAGATGCCATGGGAAGCGTTAACGGCAGATGTGTAGACAGGCCTCACCAGCGTATGCCCATGTTAGAAATGTGCAAACATAAACAGCAGCAGCGACCTGGAGGTAGGGATGTTGTCAAATTGCAGCTTCAAACCTGTCTGGAAGCATTAGAACCTGGTAATGTAATCTGGTGTGTGCACTAACCAATGGGCCACCAACATAGTTGAGGTGCAGACATTTGGGATGTCTGTTTGTATCTTATGTAGTGTTCATGATTTAGTATTTTATTTTATTTTAAATTGGGATTTAACGTCGCTTTCTAGATTCTTTTACTAATATCACGACTTGTCAGTTTAGGGCAGGAGGAAACATTCGTAGCGCTGAATGTTGCAGTAAACTTGCGAGCACCGGCTGGTATTGCCACTCTACAGACAGTGCATCCTATCAATATCGCGTCAGAAAGGTAACTTTTGATAATATTGATGCCAGGGCAGGATTTGAACATGGAACCATTGGCTACGAAGTCCAATGTTCTACCACTGCGCTACTACCCACAGTACAT
>JAVCKZ010076398.1:0-13162 GCA_034780755.1 Lepetodrilus elevatus
AACATTGTACACAGGTTTGAACTACGGTAAATATTTAGAATTTAATAAATGAAATGTATAATAATAAACAATAAAAATCGTTAACAAACTGCCAAATCTACCAACAAGTACATGCTCACAACAGTACTGACATATGTTGCTTTATAATATTTAGGCTTTCAAAATCATAAACCAAATGACAGTAACCATCATATGGTAGAAAATGTAATTAATAAATATTTTAGACCAGAGATAATTTTGTGCAGAGAAAAACGTTACACGTTTCCTTACCGGTAGTCAATTTGTTGAAAGATATTTTGAATTATTTCAATATAGTGGAATTAATCAATATACCCGGGTAGTGGAATAACTTACTACAATGTATCTAGACCAGTATATTATCAGTACCCTTTTTTTCAAATAATTAGAAAAATACCATTTGAAAAATCTGGGCATGTTCGTATTTTATCATTTTTGGTGAATAGTTATAATGTTACACATTATTAGTGGGTTTCAACTATTAGGAGAATAAACTATGGAAATTATAAACTACCAATATGTAAACCTTCCTATTATTTTTTAAATAGACGACGGGTTCAAACTATTAGGATAAATACAGTAAATAAAAACTGCTATGGACACTTTAATATTATTTTTAAAATGGAAGAAAAACAGCAATCAAGTATAAATTAATCATGCTTTCAACCATACGTTCAAAAATATAAACTGGCAATATTTCTCTTTATCTACATGTAAGTTGCATGTGTCTTAGAAACTATGCCAAGATCTAATCTAATGCAATGATTGTCTTTTTCAGTAACATGAAAAAAATATGTAAACTTTCAAATGAACATACTAGTATGTAAAAGAAAAACAAAGAAAAAAAGAATACTTAAAAAATGTGTTTTGGCAATTATGGCAGTAATTTGTTTTGAAGCATAGAAATAACAGTCTTCAATATCTGATCATAGGTAACACATGCCGTTATTTCAGATTAGGTAAAGGAACTAGATATAAAAACGCATCATAGAAACTAGATCTAATTTTCCAAATTCTCCTGCTTCTATTCTCTAATTGTAACAAAACTTTGAAAACATATTTATCTACAAGAGCGATACTGAATAAATTGTGCTATGTATTTCCACAATGAAACTCAAATATGAATGGGACTATAGGTCACAGAAATAGATTAGCTATTAAGTTATTTGACATCAACACAAAGCTAGGATGAGTATGCCATCCCGAATAGAATGCCTAGAGTTATGTCCCTTGTGTCAAAAGTGAAAGCACATGAACAACAGTCTGATACGTAGCACTAATAATGCGTGTTTTTCATTTATTTTGTGTTAAGTGTATGTTACAACCACTGTAAAGTATTGTAGTTGTGATAAGTATTCTAATAATATAATACTATACTACAATCATAATGTACTTTCACCTTTGACATGTGCACACGTATTTGAAACTCTGAACTGACGTATTGGCATATTACAACAAAAACAAACAAAAGTACATCAAAGGGAGATAACTAACCATCATAGGTTACAAACAAAGGTAGTGCTCCTGTCTAGCTGTGCTGTCTGTACTTTCTGTCCGAGACATGTGCGGTTAGAAAGGAGTAACACCGCGCAGTGTACTTTCTGTCCGGGACATGTACCAGCGAAATAGGTGGTGCAGACGGCACAGTACACAATCCAACATGGCTGCCACTGGCAATTTACTCTGTGCTGTGCTGGCTCACTCCATTCTAAAGAACAGAACATGTACTAGACATGTACTGGACATTAGAAAGGAGCACTACCTACCACTGCAATGGTGATATGGGAAGTACCTGTAATCAAGGCTCTATATACATGATATACAAATAAACTTACAGTGTCCAAATTTAAAGGGGTTCCAGGGGTCATTTGAAATTCTGCAATGTTAAAGGTATCGGAAAAGTACAGATTTGACCTCCATTAACATTGGGCCTATCTGCCTATGGAGAATGTCCCGCAGATTATTTTCTTAATTTCGAACACTGAACTTAAATTAAATAGTTCAATACCTTGGAACTAACATTGTAAGTTGTAAAATTAACCAGGAAAGTTGTCGAAATCTCAATTGTGTGTAGTAGTACCAGTAGACATGTTCAGTTCTTTTGCATTTAACAATTACCAAATATTGACTAAATGAAATAAGAACTTTGGCAGCAACAGTAGAAATATATAAAGAATTCTCAGGAACTTAATAGACGAGAAGTGCCATGAGTATTAACCTTCTCCCTGCTGAATAGAATCAAAGTGTTCTATTTCTGCTTGTGATCAGGCAAGTTAACTCACCTTCAGCAGGGAGAGGGTTAAGACTTAAGGTCCTTGCCCACCAGAGGCGAATTTTGCGACGACAGAATCAGTCACTACTTCCAAGATAGAACCTTATCATTTATCATGTTTATAGATATGCTTGCACAGTGCACACCCAAACAATTTCATAATGACAAATCTCGATACAGGGTTAGAACTTCCCACTCGCCCGGCGGCCCGATCCATTTCTCGTAATGTTAAAGGTATCCTACGGGCGAGTAGAAATTTTATGTTTTGTTATTAATATCATTATTCAGGCAAGTACGTTTTAAAGTCAAGTTCCAACCCTGCCGATAGAAATCTTTTGATGTCGCTGCTGATTGGTGGAGCGATATTTCGCACGTGTCTGGTGTGTGAGGACCTTTACACATTTTATATATACTGTGGGAGAGTGAGTATGGAGCACGCTTTCCCGAAGATCCGTGTTGGGAATTTCTCCACAAGAGTCATGGTGTCCACGAGAGGGTTGTACACCTGCAGGAGGTCTGAGTAGTAGTGCTCGGCATTGATGCCACCCACGATGTAGACCTTGTTGTCGGACACGCTGGCTCCCGCCTCGCGTATGTTGGCCGTGCTCTCGCATATCGTCCACTGATTGGTCGACGGGTTGAAGCGCTCGATGGCGATGATCGGAACGGGGAATCCGTAGCTGTCCTCGATGTTGCCGCCGATGACGTAGAGGTGGTCCTTGACGTCCACCATCACGTGGTTGCAGCGGCTGTGGATCATCGGCGCCCGTTCCTCCCAGGAGTCTGAGTCTGGAGAGTAGCAGGCCAGATTACTGCAGCAGCCCGAGAACCTCTGACCCCCTGAGATGTACAGCTTGTCCTGACAGAGGGTTCCGGCGTGGCCGTAGATGGAGTGGCTGAGGAGCGCCCGCATCTCCCACTCGTTGGTGGAGATAGAGAAGCTCTCCACTGTGCACATCACCATGTTCTCGTCCTGCCCTGCAATAGCGTACAGATGTCCGTCGTGCGCGATCACCACAAAGTCTTTTCTGGCCTCGTTCATGGAGGACAGTTCGTACCAGAAGTCGAACCTGGGATCGTACCTGAAACATCTGGCCGTGGCGATTTCATTGTTTTCTGTGCTGTCGTATTTCCCACCACATGCGTACATGAAGTTGTCGACGGCAATAACACATGGGTTGTACAGAGGAATAGTAGCATCTCTGAGGAAGCCTTGTCTCTTGGTCTTGAAGTTGTAGCTCTCCAAATTTTGGGCATGGCACATGACGAGACTCTTGTGTTCGGATCTCACTTGCGTGCGGCTGTTCTGAAGCAGAGGCTGCTTGCTGACGACAATATGGTAGTCTTTAGCCTCAGTCAACAACTCGTTACATTTACGGTTGTTTTTCATCACTTCAACCCTACTCACTTTCTCGACCAGTTCTTCTCCTGACAACAGAGGCAGACGAAGGTTCTCCATGAGATCGGCAACGTAAACTTCCCTCTCACTGAGCTTGTAGTTGATCCACACCAACACAAGTTCGAACAGACGATACTCGGAAATCACTCGTAGCGAGTTCTCAGCCAGCATGGCCGCCATCTGGAAGTGGGTCAGCTTGTAGTACTGATCGGAATCCGCCACGATCTCAAAGTTGTCCAATAGGAACTGCTGAGCTTTGGAATGCATTGAGCAGAGCGAGTAGAGTTCCGATAGGTTCAGGATGTCCACGCAGTTGTCCACCGTGATGACCGTCTCCAGGTACTTGCTGCACAGCTCCACCGCGTCGCTGACCTGCAGGTGGGTGGCGGCAGACAGGACGTCCTCCACGTTCTCCGTGGTCAGTCCGAGCTGACCAGTGTATGCGAAATCGATCACCACCTTCAGACCGTTGGACGTCACACCTCTCAGTTCCACGCTGCCTTCCCGGCTTTCTTTCATGTCGCCGCAGAGCATCACTCGAAAGTAGTCGCTACACGCCGCCATCACTGCCTTGTGGACCAGGATTACCTCCCCTTGGGCTATCAAGGAATAGTCGCACAGAGTTTCATTGTTTCTGAGATCTTGTAGACCCTGCAGTAACTTGCAGCAGTGGTTTCTGGACGACAGAGCTGTGTATGTTGGTTGTGTTCCATCTCCACAACCGGATGACGTCGACGACGTCGCTTGATCAAGCTTCTGCACCATAGCATGGCAGGTGCTTACCATCAGTTTGGGCGGGGTCGCCCTGGCAACGTAGGGCATTCTGTGTCGCTTGTTTCCAGACATCAAGTTGTGACTGGGTCAAACATTGATATACTGAAATGTATGAAGACAAATGTTAATTCATCTCATGAGGAAATCAGCAGTGGTCAGTGCATATTAGTTCAGGTGAAACTACAATTATCTGACTAAATATGATCTATCTGCGAAATAGCAATGTGTAGTCCATTATTACTGGTATCAGAAACAATAATATTCTGGAAAAGAAAGCAAAATGAATTCATTTAAAAAAAAATAAATAATGATTCAGATTTGTACGTAGAGTAAATTTACCAATACATTTTCTATTTAAATTTAATTTGCCCGTGTAATGGAATTCTAGATTACTCACACACTACCAATGCAGTGACACTGCTAGTGCTACTGACCAGCTTCTGACAGATCATTTTACACGCACGAAAATTGAATGTCTAACGATATCCTGGTACACTATCAGTTTTCCAAGAAAACGTACGTATACATATTACGTAATTTTGATTAAATTAAGTTCTAATAGTTACAAGAGTAACAACTTCTAGAAACATTACCGTCTATTCGTAAACACAGGACATTAAACAGCTGTTAAAACAGGACCAAGAAGCTCTTTTCAGCTGTTTTGTGAAACTAGTGAAAGCGGAAGTTTACGAAATGTATAGATGTCGTAAACTCGTAAAGTTCATAATATAATACCTATGGATGTATTTTAGTCTACATTTATATGTTATTATCAGTATATCCGATCGACCGAATTAATGTAGTACAATTTTACACTAATCAGCTGTTAATATATATATCATTGCAACAACCGTAAATGAATCGACTGTTTCCGACATTCACTTCCTTATAAAAATTGCTTCCTCTTTCTTTTCGATTGCAAATTACGTGAACTAACAGGTACATATTCATATTATTCATAAATATACGTGGTAGACATTGGTTATATTGATATGTCATCGGGCACACTGTAGCACCTATCTGATTAACCATAGGATTAACCTTCATCAGCTGTGCATGTGCTTTCTTTGGCCCTATTTATGTTTGCCGGGCAGAGATCATGCTATAGCTCACTCTTCACCGGCCGGAGAAGTGAGTACAGCTCAGCATAATCACTGCCCGGCTATACATAGGGCCAAGTGCTTTCTGCACTGTTCTGCAATCAAACTGATTTTGTTTACGGAAATGTCAACTTGAACTTGGCAAAGTTGGAGATTACCACAGGCACTTGAATATTCATGAAATAAGAATCACTATCACACATACACCCTCTGACTACACCGTAAATACTGATTTACGGTGTAGTCAGAGGGGTGTGTGTTTGATAGTGATTCTTATTTCGTGAATATTCAAGTGCCTGTGGAGATTACTTACACGGTTACCATGGTTACGCCCCGCTTCATTTTTACTAATAAATTAATGTTGGTCGACTATCTAAAAATCGATCTGAAAACAAATTGATCAACAAAGTTGAAGCAATCGATCGATTACTTCCAACTAACTGACTAGGACATGCAATTAGTTATGCCTGGATAGTGTCATTGCATGTGTGTACAACTGCAGGTGCTCAAAGGTTTATTAGTAATACTACGCTACAACTTAGTGTCATATAATATTTATGGCCGGAGTAGTGTCTGAAGACACTGAACTGAACTGTATTCACTCTGGGGCTGTGAGTTTACAACAGCATGGGAGATTTACAGGAGGAGTCATGACATAATAATAACTATACAATGAAGTCATATACTGTAAAACTGTTTTATTTAGCGGCTCGCAATTTTCACGATTTGTTAAATTCACGTTGTGCAAGTTTATCAAAATACATTTTTTTGGTCACTTAATTCACCCAACTTGTATCCTACTCGCAGGCTCATATGTTAATATCACAAGTGCCATGGTCACTGTTTTGAGACTCGAGTGTTACTAGCACAAACGGTGTTGTCGGCAAATCAGATTTGAAACATCACTGCACTCACTCGACAGTCAAGTTTAAAACAAATACACAGGCCTCACTTCCGGGTTTTACTCGAAACGGAAATGACATTATACCATTAGATCTACACGTGCCATTTCAACAGTTCAATGCATTTGCTGACAACATTACGGATACTAAACATATATACTATAGCTTCCAAATCCATGATTAAATGACCCCAAAGCATTTGGGTCAACGTACTTATCACAGGTACTGTCATCTAATTTTGTAATTAACGGTCTAGATATTTAATCTGAAACGTGTTTTGATAACTGGCAATGGGTCTCTGCCTGGGCAGAATGGGTTCCCATTCTATACTACAGTGTATTTATCTGACCTATTATTCACGTTTCCTAAATTCACGATCAAACACAGATCGGGAATTTCGTGAAAAATACAGACACGTGAATTATACCCGTTTTACAGTACATACCGGTATACATGTATTACAGTTTGAAGGTATCATTAATAATTTTACAGAAGGCAATGTCAGTGACATGCTATTGACTTGCATATTTGTTTTCGTCTTTCAGGGTTATTTGATCAGCTTGACCATGACACAACCCGGAGGAGGAGCGGCTCAGTGTGTGATGAGGGTGGAGTTACGGATCGAATGCAAGAATCTGAAGAACAAGGATGTCATGTCAAAGTCTGATCCATGCGCTGTGCTCTACATGTTGAATGGACAAAAATACACAGAGGTAGCAGAAACAAATATGTTTTATTGGTATACCATTATTATTAACTATTTATACTGTCAATATATCATATTTTGGGGCAAGTTTGTCATACTCAATATTGTCACATATGGGTGAAAGATTCCTGCTGTGACTTAAAACAATAATTCACTTACTCACACTCCTTAATATCAATAAAGGCAATGTCTATGATTGCTAATGTTTTCATACGTTAAATATTGGTCATTGGTGCATTTTATGACTACACTTACACTACTGTTTGTTTAATTACTGATGTGGAATCTTTCAGTTTGGACGGACGGAGAACGTGACAAACAGCCTGGATCCTGTGTTTGCGGAGACTTTCACAATCGACTACTGTTTTGAACAAGTACAGAAAGTGAAGGTGGCATTGTACGACATCGACAACAAGTCAACAAGTCTGGACGATGATGACTTCCTCGGGCAGATTGAATGCACTCTCGGACAGGTCAGAGGTCATCAGCACTCTTGGAAACATCAGCACTCTTAGAAACATACGTAGAATCTAGATATAGCTTCCAGCTACGAGCAATTTAATGAATAGTGATGTTTTCATGCATTTATCATAGAATTAATTTAACTCATAATGAATGCCATGTGTGCATATATATATGTATGAGAGTTTTTTCTGGACACTTAATTTGTGTCTTTAAATAAATAAATGAATGTATGAATGAATGTATGAATGAATAAGAACATAATTAAATGGGCAATTTGAATATTCAAAGTGTCTTTACCATAAGTAGAAGAGAGCAACAATTTTGATGCTTGTATTTTATTAATTTTTCAGTTGGTTTCTCAGAGTCCCTACACCACGGCATTAGTTGACAAGAAAGGAAACAAGATTGGACAAAGTTCCATAACGGTATGTCATACGTTGATACTAGGATGCTGTCTACATGGTCTAGTTTAAAGTTGGGCAAAGTTTATGAAATAATGTAATGTTATGCGCTTTGAATATGGTTTGCAGTTGTTGATACTCTGAATACAATTCAATTCGATTCAAAAGCGAATTGATTTCAAACCATATTTGATTTAAACATTTTTATGGCATAATTTTCAATACAATATTTTGCAGGTGAAATCTGAAGAGCTGAAGGGAGGTACCAACCAACAAGTCACAATGAATTTCAAAGCTGCAAAGCTTGACAATAAGGTTAATAATTAAAATTATATAATTTGCTACCCAGTAATTATAATAATTATTTTAAGCTACCTACCTTTTCAGTAAATCTCAACTTAAATACTGGGAATTTAAATACATTTCCTAAACAAAAATAATAAAGTTGTAATTTTTGTTTGTTACCAGTATATTGATAATTTTATATTATTAATTTGCAAAGTTTAAATTATAAGGTACACTGTACTTGAATGGTTTATTTGTCCAAAGTTGAATTTACAATGCATAAGTTGGTGTAAACAATTTTTTATTAATGCAGGACTTGTTTGGGAAATCTGATCCATTTCTGGAGCTACTGAAGAAAGCTGGCGATGGAACCTGGCAAGTTGTGCACAGAACAGAGGTAAGGCCAATTAAATGTTTCTCACATTAAAACTTTGTTTTCTTTCCTACCTTGGTATTTATAATCCAATTTTCTCTTACAGATTTTAGTCAAGCGTGTGTAATAATTTCTTGTCAAGAATGCAGAGTCCATATATATTAAATGCAGTACTCTGTTTGTTTTTTCTTTCAAAATGTTTGTGCTATTATTACAATGAAAGATAATATATTTTGGATTAAAGGCATATTGTCACAGATGGTTGATTATATAATCATGGTATGCTAAGAGCATGTACTTTACATTTTTAACTCCAAATCGGTCCAAAGCAACAACTTAATCTGTAATATTCAGGGTTAGAAGTTCCCACTCGCCCGGCGGCCTGATTCATTTCTCTTAATGTTAAAGGTATCCTACAGGCGAGTAGAGATTTCGTGTTTTGTTATTTATATCATTTATTGGGCGAGTACATTTTACAGTTAAGTTCCATCTCCATATTCACTCACTCACTCACCAACCTTGGATATTATGCCTTTATATTGCAAAATTGTACTTTGTTAAATTCCAGTATAATTCTGCAGTTTTTACATGACATTATGATTGTTCTAGGTGATGAAGAACACATTGAACCCTGATTGGCGACCATTCACTGTGACAATGAGTTCATTGTGTGGCGGAGATCCAACCAGGGAATTAAAGGTACACTCTCAGATTTCATACAAATATTTTTTTTTGAAACATTAACGAGAATGAGTAAACATTTTCCACGTTATTACAGTATAGACACTTTCTTATCAAAGTCAGGACTGAAAAGCTGATTTAAAATATGCAGGGGCCTATTCTCAAAACATTTTAGTTTAAAGATATTTTATTCACAGTAGAAAGGGATTGGGTACAAGTTATGCCAACTTATGAAAAACCCGCTTACGATCGTACGACCATAGTATAGTACGACAGTCTTGTAGTAAGGCTACAAGCTGTTCTTAGGCTAAGAAGTTCATAAGAACATTTCAAGAATAGGGCTCCAGTTGTCCTTTGCTGGTCATGTAACGTGTATAATTCCTTAAGCATGCATACTAGTGTTTTATATATTGTCGATCAAGACAGTTTACCTTCACTTCAGATCGATGTCTATGACTGGGATAGTGATGGGTCACATGATCTTATTGGAGGTTTCCCTACGTCACTGAATGACCTTATGAAGGCGGAGAAACAAGAGGTCAGTGAGCATGTGCATACGGTGCAAGAAATTCTGATACAATTTAATGTCCAGATATCATTCTGATTTATTTATAGTTACTGTACATAAGGATATTCTGTAATGTTTCAGACTTCCTGGCAATGCATCAACCCTAAGAAGCAGGCCAAGAAGAAGAGCTACACAAACTCTGGAATAATAATGCTCTCAACAATTAAGGTACATATATCCTGTACTCTGGTACATACACATATCCTTTACACATACATACGACATGTACACATACATATACACATACATATATCCTTTACACATACATACATATGAGCTGTACACATACATGTTTACACATATATATTCTGAACACATGCATAATTCCTTTTTCTATATATATGCATGAGATATGACTAAGATGAAATATGTGTCATAATGTGATAATGTTAAGATGCAAAATGTGCATCTATTAGTAAGATGCATTGTGTGTATATATATACACACATACATACACACACACATAAGTGTACGTCCTTTACACAATCATGCAAGCATGCATCTTCTCACTATATAATACAGAAATATCTTTTGTCTTCTCATTCCAGATTCTGCAGGAGTTTTCATTTTTAGATTTTATGTATGGAGGGACGCAGATTAATCTGACTGTAAGTATTTCAGCTACAGATTCTATATATACCAGTAATAATGTAGCACGATAACCATGCTTTTGAGCATCATGTATTTGACACAATGTAGATATTAACATTATTATTATCATTATTATTATTATTATTATTATCATCGTTATTATTATCGTTATTATTATTATTATTATTTTTATATCATACACTTGAAAGTACAACAGTAAGGTTACGAGTGTTTTCGGCCTGTTGCTTTCCTGATTATCTCCTCAAATATTTACTATGAATATGATACACATCCTTTGAAATGTTGGTTGCACTTCCCGTACTAATGTAAATTGTCCTTTTGTTGACTTTGACCTCAGCTTGGCGTGGACTTCACGGCGTCAAACGGCGACCCACGCACGCCCAACACTCTGCACTACTACTCTCAGACCCAGCCCACGGAGTACGCCCAGGCTATCCAGGCAGTCGGCAACGTGGTGCAGGACTACGACTTGTACGTGTCTCAGCAGCGTGTCTGGAGAGTGTCGTGTCTCAGCAGTGTGTCTGGAGAGTGTCGTGTCTCAGCAGTGTGTCTGGAGAGTGTCGAGAGTGTCGTGGCATGGTGAGAGTGTCGTTGTGGCATGGTGAGAGTGTCGATAGTGTCGTGGCTTGATGAGAGTGTCGATAGTGTTGTGGCTTGGTGAGAGTGTCATGGCATGGTGAGAGTGTTATGGCTTGATGAGAGTGTCGTCGTGGCATGGTGAGAGAGTCGTGGTATAGTGAGAGTGTCGTGGCATGGTGAGAGTGTTGAGAGTGTCATGGCTTGATGAGAGATATGTTGATGAGAGTGGTGTGTCATGATAAAGATGTCTTGTGTCAATGACAGTGTCAGATGACAAGAGTGTTGAGTCATGATGAGAGTGTTATGCTATTAAGTATAAAGTGATATTATCATTAAAGTGTCATGTTATAATGAAAACAATTTATGATGTGAGAGTTATATGATAGACATGCCATGATCAGTGCCATGAAATGATTAGTCTACCATCAAGGCTTGATTAGAATATTATGTCAAGTTTCCGAGTATTAATGGTATGTCACATTTTGTGTTATGACATGATTAAGAGTTTCACTATCATTAGAATTCCATCAATAACACTTGTATGTGAAGAAAATAGTTGTATTTGTAAAAATATTGTCTCATGTCAAATGGCCAAACTCTTATTGTAATTATTTTCACAATCTTGGGCAAGCCATGAAATGCTAGTCGTATCTGTGTACTACATGGTTTCATTCTTACATTGTCTCTTGCATTTATTTGTCCTACTTTCATACATTTCAGTGACAAGATGTTTCCTGCGTTAGGATTTGGTGCTCAGGTTCCTCCCAACTTTGAAGTGTCCTTTGAGTTCGCAATGAACTTTAATTCTGAAAATCCCTTCTGCGCAGGTCAGTAATTATTTATTTATTTATTTATTAACTTTTTCTTGGACATGACAGCTCCTGTTACTTCCAGCAACAAGAAAGTTGTCCATGCTTTCCATATACTGATCCAATAGTTAATGCATGTTATTATTGTGGCATGTTTTCTATGGCAATAGGTCGTCACAAATAGGTGAAAGATTCCTGCAATGAAGTTAAACTCCATAATCCCTCACTCACTATGGCACTAGTTCTACTGAGGCAGGTGGTAGCACGATGGTAGAACATTGGGCGTTGAAGCTAAAGGTTCCGGATTCAAATTTTGTTAAAGTTATCTTTTTGTGTGGTATTGATAGGATGTGCTGTCTGTACCATGGCAATGCAGATATCATCCTTTGTCTGCCAGTACCAGCCGGTGCTCACAGATTTACTGCAACATTCAGTGCTATGGATGTTGTGGGTTTCCTCCTGTCATAAACTGACAAGTCATGATACAAGTGAAAGAATCTTGAAAGCGACTAAACCCCAATTAAAATTTTGTTTATTTTAAAAAAGGCGCTACGGATGTTGCAGGTTTGCTCCTGTCCTAAACTGACAAGCCATGATATAACAAATCTTGAAAGCGGTCCTAAACCTTGATTTAAACAACAACAACAACAAAAAAAACACATAAAACTATTTCTACTTGTTGTACTGTTGTATGCAGGTATTCCTGGGGTGCTACAAGCCTACTACAACTGTGTCCAGAGTGTTCGTCTGTACGGACCCACAAATGCCGCTCCTATTATCAACCACGTAGCCAGGTTCGCCGCGGCCGCGCAACAGGAGGAGACAACTAAGGGTCCTTCGGTATGGCGACATCTTTCCATGACAGATCCGTATACTGGTTTATTTATTTATAATTATTTTACATCATGACCATGGGGGCTTGTTGTAGGTACAATTGATTATGTCGTTGCCCATGGGTGAGATATTCCTGCTGTGACATAAAACATTAATTCATTCATACAGTTGATTCCAAGTCTAATTTTTGGAACCCAATACAAATGTCCGTCAAATTTGATTTATATCTATTATATCAAAGCTTACAAACATATTGATCTTCTTGTGGCAAGTTGTGCTGTCATCAGATTTAAAGTAGATTTCTTTGTTTCTTTTCGTAACTTATCCAGTCATCACTTTTGCATATTTCCTCTCTTAATAAAGAGCTATATCAGAGTGGGACGT
>JAVCKZ010076409.1:0-13160 GCA_034780755.1 Lepetodrilus elevatus
AGGGTCAAAAAGGTCAGTCTCAGCTTGTGTCCATATCTTAAATGTTTTATATGGTCATAAGCTACCATCATGCCAAAAGGGATGTTTGTACTATGATTTGCAGGTTTTTTTGCTTAGTAACCCCACTAATAGTAATAGAAGACAAAAACACAACAGCTACCATCTTATGCAATAGATACTGAGCATATATTATTCCTATATTATTAGACTGTATTCCTAATAGTAAAAGAAGACATCGGTATGAGAGAGGAAGGGGTGGAGAAAAGGACAAAGGGGATAGGATGTGTTTGCCTGGAATCCTGGTGTCTCTATATATGACAAACATAAACTATGAGACATTTCCTTATGATGACAAATCATTTTGAGACAAACATAACATCAATGAGAGACATAATACTTACTGGAGTGAAAGATATTATTCCTATATCATAATAATCAATAAATACAAGTACTGTATTCACAATAGTAAATTAATAGAAACTTAATAAATATATTCTTTAGTTATTGACCAAAATGTCATGGGATTGTATAAAAGCTGAATGCTTATGAGATCCGCTCCCTAATACTGTACAAAGAAAATAATTAAGTTATATGTACAAATATACAAAGTTAGGAATATGTAAATAAATATATAAATATATGGTGGTTACTACATGAAAGAATAGAGACCTAATGAATATATAAATATAGGGTAAACTAAATGTACATGAAATGACAAACTGGATTGCCTACTTCCCATGAAGATTAAGCACTACGGTACTTGTCCTATGGCCACATATGACAAGATGAAGTAAATATATCTAAATAGCTAAGAGGCATAGCTCACATTTGACATGTTTAACCCCCCAAAGATATTAAATCATAAAATATAACCATAATCCCATAACGGGGACGCTGTGTCTCAAATATTAAACAAATAATTACCATAATATCCATATTTCAGTAAACCTGTTTGCGACTATTATAGTAGTGACCTTATGATGACCATGTGAACTTTAATGTCGGTAGTTGCCCATCTCTAGGTGTTTGAAGGTCACGCATTTGGTTACCGTAGTGCCGTAATCACAGCTACACCACAGCGTCTTCTTAGAAACAGGTCAGAAAGATGTATAATTACAAAACGTCAGAATTCAGTTATAATTACAGGGTAAAAACACTGACAAGTCCTTTACTCCAATCCATCAACACTGCCGTAACAACAATCTAGATTAAATTTGTTCATGTAATAAAATAGTTGAATTAGACATAAAATATTAAATATTAAATATATCAACAAATTATTATATATCAATAAGATGTGTTATTATTTCGTAAAAGTACATACAATATTTCTCAAATTGTAATAAATTGTAAAGAACAGATTTAAGTATGAAGAAAGATTTGGTGTACAAAGACGGTCATTAAATCCTAGTTTTGTTATAATGCACTGAAATTGGCACCATACAAAAACAAAAACACACGTCTTCTTTTAGAAGTGTCTGGTCTTCTTTAATAGATGTTTACGAGACATATTTCCTGTGCTTGAAATAAAGTGTTTGATATTATCTCGGCTACCTGCAAGATTTGCATTTGAAATAGAATAATAACAAACAAATAATATTTCCAAAATACTTGCTGCCTATCTGCGAGACCAGCTTTAATAAAACAAACACTGAAACTTGTTCAAAGTTAGCGGGTTCTGGGTTGTGGGAGTTGTCACACATTTATTTGATTATCCCTCGCCAGTCCATAACACACGTTTGTCTCCGGAGAAAACCCAGGATCAAATATAATATTTATACTGGCCACAATACGGTAATAATACTTGTAAAACTCTCCGGTTAAATAAAATAAATAAGCTAAAGCTGCGAGAATTTGGGGAAATGTTTCACGTGTATTCCATAAGATTGACTACTTCTTTGACATTGTCGCCTGATTGTTTATTTTGAGGTAAATATGGAAACATCTCGATAATATGGAAATCAATATACACGAACTCTATGTATACAGTAAAACATGACTAATTATCTGGGAATATGAGTTTGTATAGCATACTGTGAGTATACAGTACGCAAATAGTACATACATCGGTATACAATATTGGCAATATACACCCACTTCTATTTACACTTATATCAACTACACCCAACATACAGTCACGTGTCAGCCTTCAACATAATCTGTGGACTCAAAAAATGTTGATCAATAACCTATAAGTTCCATGCTTAATCAGCCACTACTATGTAAGCGTAGGACCAAAACTAGTCATCCATGCATCAGCGGGTACCATAGCATGTCCGTCCCACAACAGGTGAGCACGTGGCGGAATGCAGGTAGGAGAAGTACGTAGTACTACCCCCTGCTTATTAGCCTTGGTCCATGTATTAGCCCGTGTACTGGCCGGGTACCTATATCAATACGGAGGAAATGCCGAGCTCACGACTGCATAGGAAACTACTCGGAGAGTATATCGACCTGGGTATTATTGTCGTACGAACAATGAAGTCACACAAAGAAAAGCACTGGAAATAATTAGCTATGATTTGGCATTTATAATTGTCAGCTTTATCTACTGTTCTCGGTCATTGTTAATGCATTTATGAGCCCATTCTTAAAGAATGTGAAGTACAGCAGTAACCCCGCCTAGTACGTATAGTTTTGATTGATTGAATTAATGTTTAACGTCGCGGCGGAAATATCTCACCCATAGGCGAGTACATATAGTAGATACTTGATAGTATATCTACCGCATTATTCATATATATAAAATGAATAAAACAAGAAAGTGACCACTATAAGCCTACCAGGGCGGTATCTCCATAATCTTAATCCTAGCTGAATATCATTTTTTTTCCATGCATAGAAATGTATATACTTTCTGTTGGTGTAGAACCGGATCCATGAATTGGAACCAGGTATTGTTCAGAGTGGTGCTTGCAACTGCCTCGGCCCATAGGACATTGTTGTAGAACACAATCCCACAACATACACAAAAACCTAGACCAAACAATGCCGTACAGGTATGTTTTACAGTGCACAGCATGTGAAATCCTTACTGGTCAAGTGAGTTTTCATGGTCAAACGTATTAACCCTACATCTACTAATTTGGGTCCGTTATCGTCATTAGCAATCCAGTGTTAAAGCAGCAACAAATAGGAAATCGCAGAAATATTTTATAATTTTGTATTTATTTTTGGTAATTTTATTCACAATAATAAATATTGGATACAAGTTATGCCAACTTAGGATCATGAAAGAATGTACAAGAGTCCTAGCAGATATCAACATACAAATAAATTTACGAAAAAAAATAATTTATCTGGTAATAATTCAAATTACTGTAAAAGTAGTTGTCATAAGTACAAATTGCCTATTAATTGGTGAAAATGTGCAATTTTGCATGAGATATTGCATTTAAAAAAACCCAGAAAGACATTGACCACAAACACCTATGACACAAACCAGCAGGATTTTGTCAGAGCTGACGGGACCAGGATTAATTACTGCCTTAATTTCACAAATCTTGCCTAAATTCCAATTATCTGCAAACCCGATTTCACATGCATACACGAAGGCTTTGATCGCAAATTCCCGTCGGATGTTTACTTGGCAGTGATGGGGTTAACGCCAGGTTGGTGTTGTGTTGTGATGGACAACCTGTGTGTTTGGTGTTGAAGTGGGCTCCATCCTGGGGCTCCACCACACAAAGCAATCTCAAAGCTTCATCACTGTACGTAAAGACGGCATCCATCACACGAAGCTACCTCAGTGCTTCGTCATTGTAAGGCAAGAGAAGACAGGGCATTCCGACCAGAAATGCCAAGACAGCTTCTTGCGCTGCCGTGACCTGTGTAGGTATGGGAGCCCGACCTCCGACAACAGGATCCCGGTCCAGAACCAGGAATACCTCGGACGTACAACTGTCCAGGTTATGGACGGTGTGCGGAAGTCGGTCCCGCGACTGGGTGTGTGGTCGCAGCAGCGGTCACTCACGCCTAATTGGTCGACGGTCAGCCGACGGTGAAATCTGTCGAACACGTGTTGCAAATATTTGGAGGCTACGTGTTTGTTGATACGATGTATCTTGATATGTCCATTCGGCCGTGTATATATATATGCCGAGATGAGAGCTTCCAACAAAACACTTGTGATGATCAAGGTCGGATCTCAAAAATATTTGTTCTATACATTACAAGGTAATACTAAGAGTTACTGATAATTTGAACCCAAATCCGATTTGGATCTATAGGCTCAACATACCATGCCATCTATTTAGTTATATCATTAGGTAAACCACCTAATGATATAACTAAATAGATGGCAAGTTAACATGGAATAATAAAACTGATATATATGAAACCAGATTCACATATCTTGTCATAATGTGAAATATTTTTCATTGAAAATTATACATCGATAAAGATATCTTTTTGACAGCTTAGCTACATATTTTAAAGATAGAGCTCAGATATAGACATGAGTAGGATTCTGACAGAATATAAAGATATGAGAAGGATTATGATGGAACACATGACATGCGCTGGATTCTACAGGAACCAATAGATATGAGCAGGATTTTGAGTGAAAAGATAGACATGAGCAGGATTCTGAAAAAGCTGATAGACATAAGCAGGATTGTGAGTGAACAGATAGACATGAGCAGGATTGTGAGGGAACAGATAGACTTGAGCAGGATTGTGAGGGAACAGATAGAAATTAGAAGGATTTTGAGGGAACAGATAGACTTGAGCAGGATTGTGAGGGAACAGATAGAAATGAGAAGGATTTTGAGGGAACAGATAGACAGGAGCAGGATTGTGAGTGAACAGATAGACATGAGCAGGATTTTGAGGGAACAGATAGACATGAGCAGGATTTTGAGGGAACAGATAGACATGAGCAGGATTTGAGGGAACACACAGACATGAGCAGAATTCTGAAGGAGTACTAGACAGGAGCTCGATTCTGAGGGTTGTAAATTGGGGCGGATCCCTCCACAAACACACAGAATGAGACTGAAGAGTCGCGGCTCCCAACAAATACACTGGGTCAACACCGTCTGACATTCTGCTGGGTCTGTCCTTTATACTGGCCAATGTGTGATGTTCTCAACTCTCTACAGCCAGCTACCCTCCTTACACCTGACCACATCAGTTAGTAGTCAGTAAATAACTAATGACGATTCAAATATATGGACCCACTTTATCTATAAAAAAAATACTAAATATGACACACAATTATTTTTTTTTAAATATGACACAAATATATTTACAACCGCAGAGTTAAAAAGTGAATTAATTAATTAATTAATTGCAAAAAGAAATTATGCAAGTTGCAACAGTAATCACTGCTTAAAAATAAAATAGTTAAATACGCCAGCAACGACCCTTGTAAAACCTGCCAATAATGGTATAGATGAGCTTAGATAATAACGTCACAATGAACACTTGTGTCCTACTGAATATCAATGTATGAATGATGGACCGTCCAACACACGCACATTCATTCAATATCAACAACACTCCAATCACAATTCCTTCAAAACACAATGAACGACAACAAACATTTGATCAAGCCCTGTATTGCCAGAGCACAATTCCCTCCATAACATGTAGCACAATTTCATCATGTTTGACATAGATCAGTACTTTTTCTGAGATAATCTCCTCTTGTTGCCATGACGGCGAGTGTCTCAATCAAAGGCATTCCTCTCATAGCGACAGGTGAACAGCTTGACTTGATTTCCGTGCCGGATCCCTCCCCCCAAACCACATCTCGAGTTGGACAACTTGTACAAAGCAATATTAGCCGTATATCAACAGAAATGTATAAAAAAAACACACCGAGAAATGTCACATTTTGCAGAAAAAGCACTCTTGTTTCACAGTGATATGCTGATAGTGAAAGGAGATTGCATTTAGAGCTTTTGAGAATGCTGCCCTTTAGAGCATCATTGAACTCGTAGAGCTTTAGAGCATGCTACCTTTAGGGGTTCACTGACCTCCAATCTCCAATATCTAAAATGTGGATACTTGGAGCAAGCCAAATGAACAAGTTTCCCCTTTATGGAGGTCCCACACCACCATAGTTCCACATACACAGGAGTCAGGACCCACACCACACAAGCCTGGACCCACCGAGACCACTGGCTGACAACACCGCAGTAATGAGGCAACATTGGACATGCTGCAGCAATAAACAAGCAGTGGGAACAGCCTCTGCCCACGTTTACTCAATAAACAGACACGATTTGTTTTGCATTACTGCAACAATTTCACAGTCCAAGATTACATCAGGCTTCATCTCAAACAAATGCATACTTATTCAGCTTGGTTGGAGAGCGATAAAAATAGAAAGAGGCGATGGTTTCACAGTCATCATGATGACCATGATATTGTTTCCTTTCCAAGATGCTAATTAGAAACTAATGATGACCAATACACTGAATGTCTAAAACCCAAGTTAACCCTCTTCACGCCGAAGGCAACCAGAAATGCCCTGAAGAGCAGTACCTGTGCTTAATCCAGCAAGAAGATGGTTAACTGAGATCTGAACTTAGCTTGGCTGGAAAGTAATAATAAGTAAAAGAATCTTGAAAGGGAACTAAACCCCAATTTAAAATAAAATTTTAAAAATAAAAAGTGATAGTTTTATTATTATGATAATGACCATGATCATGTTTCCTTTTCAAGATGTTGAGCAGTAGCTGCTGATAATCATATACAGCAACACCTAGTATGAAATACCTGTACCTAATGGTTGGCCAAGGAATAAACACACAATAAATATTAGTCACGAGCAATCTAATACGTTTTCATGAATATACGTTCCATAAATAGTAGCAATTACTTAATTTTGTCAAAAAACAGGATAGGTGCTGCTTTCATGTTATTACCTTCTGAAGGTATGGTCATTGTCTACATGATATCGTCACTGAGGTGTCATGTACTTCTAGTTCTAAGACTGCCAAACATTCCAGTGCGAGCATTACCTCCACGAGTGGCCACTAAAACTGGCCATACATTACACAGAGTTGGCAGTGGTCCACCCACACCAGTGGCCATGCAGCCCCCAGGGTACTGCGTCAGTGCTACATGAAAGCGGCAATACCTACGTTAAGTGTTAGCTTTATCTACTTCACGTACCCACTGGAGTGGCGGAGATTTGGACGGCGGAGTATTTACAATATCTCCCATCACCATACATTGCTCCAGTTTTAGACGTACCGCAGCCCGAGTCAATGTTTGACATTCCTGTCTTATCAATTGTCCCGATTTACGATCGTTTCTGTCACAAAAACATGAATAAACCGAGACGTAATTCTTACATTTTTTTTTCTGGAATTGTTATACAGAAATGAAAATATAAAAATAATTAAACATTGATATTACACGTGAAATGTTTTAATACTTTATGAGAAATGTAATCAGTTGTGGTAGTGACAAAAGACATTAAAGATGAAAGGTTGGCAAAGTGCGAGCCACTCGAAAAGGTTAAGATTAACAAACAAGGCCATCAACTCTCTGGGGTACTTTTTTGTTTTTTTCAGATATCAATGCCCCGACTGCCTGGGTGTGACACCTATCTTGACGGAGGCCATCGCCGAGCTAATAACGAGATGACCTGGTCAGATAACAATAACATGCCTGGAACGAGCTCTGACGAAGGATGAGGCATCAATAGAACATACATTCCTGACAATTGACTGAAAAGTCTCAGAAGTGGAATCTGTCAACAATTCAGTTTTGATTTCCCATTTCGACCAAGACAGAAAGAAAGAACACCCTATAGAAAACTGCTTGTGATACTTTTAATTGGTCGATTAATGCATCGTATGATCGTAAAGTATGACGACATATACGTATTTGAACACCGATTATATGGCAAACAGATCTACATCATGCGAGATTTTCTCAAATTCCGTGTCAATCTGCCAACACCCTTAAAAAAAATGCTGACAAGGTGGTCCATATTCATGGCTGAAAAATACATTTAAATACATTTACGTGAATCACGGATAAATCCTGTGCACCTGGCACCACACGATCCGCAATAACCGCAATCCACCCGATATTCCCCCTATCAAGTTTACTTTACTAAAGCCCACTCTCGCCCAAGTCCAAACACTCATGAGCCGATGAACAAAGTGATGAATTATCGTTAAGAATAATTACACCAATAGCCATTGTCCCAATTGAAAACAAAGACAACGGATGTAAGTTATATCTGCCTTGCTGTTGATGGAGAACAATACCTGTACATTTCAATATGGTATCTATTGTCGGCATGACATCGATACCAGCCTAATACAGTCAGAGAAAAGGTATGAATTCAGGTATCAGGTATGCATAGGAATGACATGCTGAAGCAATTGATAAGCTTGTGTTACCAGAACATCCAGATTACTAATAAAAAACAACCATGCATGCACATCGTGATGACCGAATGTTGAAAGAAAACCATACGAATATTTACTATGCATTAAATAATATATATAAACTTGTACAAGTAACAACAAGTTTATTTTCAAGCGAATCATTAATTATATAAGTTAAAAATAACCCGTCTGTCGTCATGTTGACATTGAAACATTTACTCTACCTGGAAGTTATGGCTATTTTAATAGTTGACATAAACCCATTGTAGGCCACATATAACAATGCCATAAAACCAGCAACAGCCAAGTCAAACAATAAAGTAACATAAACCAAAACGATTACTTTCCTAACGACATAAACACTCAAACTTATTAACCTGAACCTAACTTTTGCTGCACGTTATTTAAACCATGAAACTGAAAAACACATTCCAAACATTGTTTACGTCTAAAAACGAGATATCGAGATGAAGACCATGTGCGCGATATTACGTATCATGGCAGGCGACGGCCGTATTCCTGAGATTTGAGAGTGGGTAGGGCGGGAGGAAACCTTCGTGAAATTCTATTTACTTCTCAGTTCTGATTAACTAAAGCTAAAGTTTCAAGTCTGGATCAACAGATATCTGACATAAAATGAAAACTTATACCCGATTTATTGATCAGAATCGCGTTATAGCTACCATGTTGCCTTTAGCAGGAAGAATATAAATATTCATGAAAATAATATCCTGAAGTGATGAAAGAGTTTTAAGTTTATTGCCCACTATAGACATTTGTTGGGACTTATTCAGAATCCATGCACACATTATCTGATATTTTAACCTTCTCCCTGCTGAATAAAATCAAAGTGTTCTATTTCTGCATGTGATCTGGCAACTTAAGTCGCCTTCAGCAGGGAGAGGGTTAATACATGAACAACGTTGCCAACCAAGTATTCAAATGCTTTACCTTCTGCAGAAATTCTGCAGATGGGATTCAATTCTTGTTTTTCATCACAGCGGGAATATTTCACCCATACACGACAAAAAAAGGCCTATATAGATAACTAATGGAAACTATTAATATCTTGACAGGTAAATAATATTAATATCTCGAGTAAATAAATACTACAGATAGATAATACTGATAATGTAATATTAATGGTAGAGTTTTACTTTAAATATAGATAATATTATTAACTTCATGTGTGATAAATAATAATTTGAACATGGGAATGTTAACATTATTTATTCACTAAAATCGACAGCTATAATCTTTGCCACATTCTAATGCACACTACTACCACGCCGAGTAGGTCATTAAGGCAAACAGACAGAGATTATATATATCGCCTTGGGCAATTGGTTCATGTTACCAAGAGATAGGTGGAGCCTTGGGATAGGCCAACAAACACATAAATAGCTGCCTATAAACAGTGCGACTAGTTATATGGCATTAAAAGGTCCATTAGTTATAGCGAGTGATACCGCTATCCTGATATGCTACTACACACACAACTAATCATCCTTACCCCCTATGTCATTATCCATATTAAAAAAAAACATGTTTGAGGCAAATCATAACACAAAGTTGTTGCAGGTTTTCATCCCATCATAAACAGATGGTGGCGACATCACTAACATACTGATGAAATCATGCAAAAACATACATCTCACTGATTAACTCCAATTATGATATGGGCCTGCAAAAGGCAGATAATATTTGTTGATTAAAACCATTAATACTTGATAATTGAACAGGGGTCAACTTTCTGCATATAATTTGTCTCATTTCTGAAACGTTCTGCATTATAGCGGCATATCATTTATTTCATAAACAGCTACCCACCGAATGCAAAGAAAATCCTCATTTCTGAAACTTTCTGCATTATAGCGGCATATAATTTATTTCATAAACAGCTACTAACAGACAATGCAAAATTCCATAATCCCTTCATTTTCTGCATAAAACTTATTTCCAAAACAGCTGCCAATGGGATGCAAAAAATAATATCGTCATTTCTTAAACTTTATGCATATAATGTATTTCAAAAACAGCTACTAACAGACAACGCAAAATTCCATAATTCCTTCATTTTCTGCATAAAACTTATTTCCAAAACAGCTACCAACATAATGCAAAAACATCTTAACTTTCTGCATCACATTTATCTCTAAAACGGCTACCAACGGCATGTGGTTAATGGTTGACAAGGGGGGTGAGATCTGATCTGGCTGACGGCAGGTGACTAACACCAGCTAGAAGTCACTGGAGGCCAGCCAGACAGGCAGCTGTGTTTAACAGACTTACGCTTAAGTGTATATAATGTATTTTATCACATCGCTTATCCAAAAGTACACATTCCAGAATGCCTGGAAATGGCAATAATGCAAACCTTGCAAGGTTACCGTCTGGCAATAAAGCAACTTTTACAATGTTACTACCAGGTACATTGGTAATAGAGCAATATTGTTATTTTTAATATTGGCAATAAAGAAAATGAAGCAAAGTTACTCTACTAGCAACAACAAACATTTGGCAATGTTACTACCAGTTACATTGGTAATAGGACAATATTGTTATTTTTAATATCGGCAATAAAGAAAATGAAGCAAATTTACTCTACTGGCAAATACTGTAGATGGGGAATATCCGTCTTAGAAATCAGCAATAATGTTGTCGTGGCAAGAAGGAAAATCAGGCAACAAGGCAACAGTCTTGCTGATGGCAATAATGCAACCTAGGGCAATGACCGTAACCATTTGGCAATATGGCAAACCAACTGTTACTACTTGGAAGTATTATGAATCAGATAATGATGTCACTTTCAGACAGTTAAAGCTATTCTGGCAATGTATACAACTCCTCCACATCAGTATTTGTTTACATAGTGTATTTACATAGTGTATTACATAATGTATTACATATTGTTTACATATCAGTATTTGTTTACATATTGTAATGTATGCATAAAGTTTACAAAACCTTTGCATTCCATTTTCCCTACAAAGAAATGAAACTAATGACTTGAATGTAAACAAGGAAACGTTTACAATCATAACTGGGGATTTTTGTTGGCATATGTTGATACACATATCGTTTCACTGTCGCATTGTCAGCAATAAAATTGAGATAATAAAAATATAAACTATAGTAATATACGGCTGTCTATTTCACTCAATATCAATACTAGAACTACCAAGCTTAGCATGGCCTTTTGCTGCTGGTGAATATAATGATCACCTCATAGCTTGAGATATCCAGCTTTCATGCTTTAGTGGAAAAGCTAAAACATTTCTTGTAAAATAGACATTCCAGATCTTCTTGTTACAACATTCTATAAACAATGACATATGACATGACATTCTTGTATCATCTTTTAGTGGATACAAGATTTTCGTGAAACAAAACGCAGATTACTAATTATCATGATAATATCCATGAAAATTAGTACCAGGAATTCCAATGATAGGAATTATGGTACAAAAACAGAGATTACAGTAGAAAAACAGATTGCCGCCGAGGAAGGGAGACAACTGTGGTACTCACCGCCTCTCTGAGTTGATGAGAGCAGCCAGCGTGTTCCTATTTAACGTGACGGTATCAGATCCTAGCAGGTCGCCCATCGAACCAGCTGGAAAATAAACACAAAATTCATAATTAATTTCCATAGCAAAGCAAAAACATCCATAATATATTGGATTTTGTGACACCCATTGAACCAGGTGAAAAATACATACAAAAAGAAAATCATAATTAATTTCCATAGGAAAAGAATGTCCTAATTAATATTCCCAAAGCAAAAACATAATCATAACATATTGGATTTTGTGACAAATTTAATTATAAACATAAAAATTATTTGCTCCAATCTTTTTACAGGGAACATCAAAAGTGGAACATTTTATGAGCACTTCGAGTGAGCGACTTGTTTTACATTGCTGCGGATGAATGTTTTCAAAATGGGTCCATTGAAGGCCATGCCATAAAATCACTACAATTATTGATTTGGGTCTAGTGAGTGAATATATGGAGTTTAACGTCGCTGCGGGAATCTTTCACCCATTTGCAACGAGATATTGGTCTAGAAAATTCCTGATAGCTAGGATATCAATGTATACAGGTAACTTCATGATTTCTTCAGGTTTACAGAATGATGCACTACTTATACAGCTTGATGCCATACTAGTGAGTTGAATGTGTGATAGTGCAGTGGCAAATCATGTGACTCGGAGCAAATGGTTCCGAGTTCAAACTCGCCATTGACTCGGCATCAATTTTACATAAATCACATTCTAACATGATCATAAAGTGATATGCTGTCTGTACTGTGGCAATGTAGTTATCATGCTTGGTTAGTCAGTACCAGCTGGTGCTTGCAAGCTTACTGCAACACGCAGAGCTATACTATGGATATTGCAGGTTTCTTCCTGTTCAAGGTTTCTGCTTTTGAAACTGACAAGCTGTAATATGATCGAAATAATCTTGACATGGGTCAAAACCCTGATTCAAACTAAAAATGACTCAGTAATAAGACGGCATACCTCTGCGTAATGCGATATCTTTGACATTATTGGCTGGAAACCATCCTTCTTTGCCTATATCCGTTCTCCCTTCATAGTATCCCTGGTCTCCAACACTCAACACTGAAATAAAGTGTTCAACATACAGTACACTATGGTAAACATTAGACCAGTGTGTGTGTGTGTGTGTGTGTGTGTGTGTTTGTGTGTGTGTGTGTGTGTGTATGTATGTGTGTGTATATGTGTGTGCGTGTGCGTGTGCGTGTGCTGTGTGCTGTGTGCTGTGTGGTGTGGTGTG
>JAVCKZ010076420.1:0-13160 GCA_034780755.1 Lepetodrilus elevatus
TAGTAGTAGTAGTAGTAGTAGTAGTAGTAGTAGTAGTAGTAGTAGTAGTAGTAGTAGTAGTAGTAGTAGTAGTTATTTTTGTTTCCAAAACCATATTTATGTGTTATCAAAATGGAATTGTTCAATTATATAATATGTATCTTCCTCTATTGTCTAACACGCATAATGATTTGGTGGAGCAGCAAGCTATATTCACTGTGCATTAGTGATCACTGCATGCACCTTGACGTGGCAATGAAACATGACTCTACTTTGGATTAGACAGCATGGGCAGTTGACGTCGTGCTGTAAGAACATCGCTAACGATACGTATACATACCTATATACCTGGTGTTACAGATTTGTGAAACTGATAAGCCTAGCTAAAGAAGGGTGGATGACACGACAGTCAGCGCACCTTATACTTGATCATTGTATTTGTGCAGTGGTCCTCAGCGATATAATGCTTGCTGTGTATATTACACGGCAGCTACACATACGACCATACCGTACAGAGGATTGGAAACACCCAGTGTATTTCAGTTTAAATATTGGTGCATCTACCGCATATGCCTCCGCATCATCGGGGCTAGCATTATAGTAGCTTATCTTCTGCATTAGCATTGGTTTTACAATCGGATAAATTGATAATGATATAAGTATATATTTTATTTAATATGAATCATGTTAAGAAGCACTAACAGTTGATTGATGAATTATGGTTTGAGGGTCCCATCGGGACGTTTTGCATAATGGAAATGAAAAGGAGCCTCACTACCAACATTGGAAAGTATTGATTATATGTTCCTATTCACAGAACAAATGTGTGTAGGAGACATTGTTGATTGAAGATGATTATAATTGCAAGTACTATGTAGACAATATTTGTTGTATATTATATAACATATACACCAATACAAAAACAAGTTTACATATAAATTAAAAGAAGCATCTACGACGTCAAATAACTTCATCTCAATGGGTCATGGCTTACATGGTAAACCGTGTCGGTAGTAGAACATACATAAGTATGCATGTGTGGCAGTTCCGTTGCCGACAGCGAAGCACCGTGATGTAATTGTACAACTGTTGCCTGGCATTATAGTATATCATTAGTAGTTTATTTATAGAATGCATTATTTAATATCCCAATGTTAAATTGTTAGTTGCGATTCTCTAGAGAATGACGTTAGTTGTAGTTGACTGAAGTGTATATGCAAAGCAGTGGTGAAGCAGGTGCTTGGATATGTGATATTTATTCCAAAAGACGGTTAATACGAAGGCTATGGAGTGTTATGCTCATAGAAGATAGCAATACAATTTACCTGAACCATATGCATTGATAAAAGCCAATAGTATGATATAGTGAGCACCAACATGAAGTCATTGCCATACCCAGAACCAAGAACACAAATGTTTGGCAACCAATGAATTAATTACCGCTCAAACTATGCGTCACTATTCTTCTTGGCTATGCAAAGTCACTTGTCCGACACTAGTGTCTGGAAGATGTCTGCCTCAATGTCTACACGTGTATGTTGCGTTGTCTGTTCCACCAGTACACTATACGCCGCAGATACGAATTCGTCTTTCTAACGTCACACAAATTCGGATCTACAGGGTAGATGTAAAGGTGAACATGTGAAAACTCCGCTGCAGGGCTGTGTATAAGTACTGCCCACGCGTTCTCATGGACCCTCCATTCCAGTATCCACACAGTGACAAACAGTCGTCCGCCATTGTGGCAAAATGGCGGCCATGCCTCTTGTTTGTGTCTACGAGGGTACCTTCAGCAACCACTGCAATGAAGATAAGCTACGTTAGCGCATAATGTATACATACTTCCCTCGTCTCCTTCAGTTCTAGTCTAACACGACAGCTAATTCCAACAAGTGCCAACATAAGCAGCGTCGTCCGGTTATAAGAATGGCGAGGACTATTGTAACACATTGTATTCCGTGCTTACAGGGCCAAAACAATGCAAAGGATGCGCATATCGAAATATTACAACCCTTCTACTATTACACAGCCTAATTGTTCTCTGAATACGTCCCATACATCATACTATGAATCGCAGTAGTATTGTTTTGAGAGTACATTGCTTCTAGATCATACAGCGGTTTGTGCATTCACAGTTTGACATACTGTGTATAATCGATCACGGCATTGCGGTTATTAAATAATCTTGAAAGTGCTAAAATAAATACTAGTAAGGCTTGATCGGTCTCGGGAGACATTGTTTCTGTCGTGTGTGTGTGTGTCCCACTATCGACTATAATACGCAACGCGACTGTCGCGGACGCTTGATCCATTAGCGAGTGGTGCATAAATCAGAGATGCCAGTTTGGAGCCTCCGACAGCTGCGAAGTGAAGGAAGCAACACGATCTAGCAAGATTAACAAACGCAGTTCACATCACAAACCCACCTTGTTAATAGAAAGAAAACCATACATGAATACTGTAGTTATCTCACCTATCAGGATTTCGATCGTATTACACTCTATTCTATACAAATATTTGTTGTTCCATTCATGGAACAATTATGAATAATCCTACAACGTTGTTTCGCATCTAGACACCAATTAAATTCCAAACATGAAATGCATGTCCGTTACCAAGAATTTAACATGATGCGTATACGAGACAACCAATTAAATTCCAAACATGAGTTTGTCCTTTAGCAATAATGTAAACGTTATATGGGCCAAACGGATGAACATACATTAAACGCGGCCATCCATGAACATTTGAGTTAAATGCGAGGCGAGAAGGTGAGACGCATTGTGAAATTGGACATACCTAAACGTCCACGGAACCTTAAAAAGTAAATGAAATTCATGGAGTCTAATGACCCTACCTGTGCGAGCGGGGAGTGGAACTGTTGGAATGTCCAAATGGCGGACACCAGACTGGTAAACTGACAAGGGGTAGAAACTCAACAGATAGAAGCCCGGTGTAATTTACCGCGATACTAACTTGACACCGCTGATAAAAGGAGACGGTCGGCGCGGTTAGCCCGTTCCAGTGTCATAAACCTTTACCTACAACGTATACCTCCACTCCATAGATGGGGGCAGCAGTATTGTGTAAACTTCCAAATCTAATTTAATATATCTTGCTGTTCTCTTAAACGTGCGTTTTCATGGTGGTGTGAATGAATATAAACACGTTCTATCCATATTACCACTCGTGGAATTACTTTATCCGTGGAAAACCACAGTGGAAAAGCACAGAGACAGGGAGGGTAGATCTCTGTGTGGGGAATAGAGGTCGCAAGTCTAAAATCTATCTGATAAGCCCGAGACGACTGCTATCTTTAACGCATTTGTAACTTGAGGTATGCTTCGCCTGACTTGAGCCCGATATTTGAGCTGGGTCCATAGAAAAATCTGAGAAATCTAACAAAAGAATAGAGGTAGGTTTTTGTGTGGGACACGCATAAATCATGGTATTGTAACACCACTCACGGAAGCAAAGTGGGGCTAGATATCACATCGTCCTACTCGGTTGCGTGGGCTGCATGTTAGCTAACTAGGATTTATAAAATATACTGGATGTCTGGCTTCTAGATGTCAGTGCTCATCACTGTGTACTAGAGTAGAGTACCATTTCGAAATACTTAATGGAAGGACACAATAAACAAGAAACGATTTCCATTACTACTATAAGTTTAATTGTAGAGTACCATTTCGAAATACTTAATGGAAGGACACAATAAACAAGAAACGATTTCCATTACTACTATCAGTTTAATTGACTATACATATTGAGATTGAGTGGTCTCACAATATTAGCATTCTCATTTATATATTTATAGTTAATTAATATTCATTAAAACATATGGTACAATCCTAAAGATAGCATCATAAGACGTGGTTATCCAGATAGTGATGAAAGGACACGTAATTCCATTGACATCAATATTACAATATTACACGTGCTTTTTTATTATTTTTATTTTATTTATTTTTTTAACAAAAGACAGTTATTAATACTAGTAATAATCCACTAATTACATTACAGTATACTATGTTTGCGGTGTTCGTGTATAAGTGTTACTAAGATCTATGTCTGATTAGTATGGTATTACCAGAACATGTATTAGTTAGCTAACTGTACGATGATTATGTCCTTGCATAGTCAACACAAGTTCAAGTTCTATACTAACAAGAAGAAGAAATGTTATCTAACGTAGGATATGTGCATAACAAAGAACGTTATCATGCGTAGAGCTATTATTCCGATAAAATACAATAAAATAAATTATAATACTAATAATTGTAAGCATTGTTAATTATCATATTTATATACCATATTTGGATAGTAAATAGTACTTACTTTACATACTAATTGCCCGCCATTGATAGCATTAGCATGGTAATTATAGCATATATTGACGCTTACGTGGTATGCGAGGTACTCATTCTACCAGAAGTACAGATCCGGATCTACCAGAGCCACTCTGACATAGGAGGAACTGGGCTGCTTAGGATGCCACACATTTACAATACAGATCCTGCAGTCAGCATTACGTTACCCTGGCACACCGTGCAGTATCATAGCGGGCTAATTATTCCATGTACATACGTGACTTACTCTAGATTCCAGCTAGAACATCCACATGTGCCAATGTCACATGCAGAAATGAACCGACCTTCGAATACAAGACCTCGCGGTGTCCTTGAAGCACGTTGATTTGAACTTATAAGTCCTGCATTCTTAATAAATAATAAAGTCCTATAGTATATGATGATCGTTGTCAGATTTGTTAACAGCCAGGACATAAATTGGTAAATTTTAATAAGTAAGGAGCCATGGTAAAAGGACCGTACATACCTGGTGAAGACACGTCATGCCAATGGATTCGTGCACCTTGCGAACAAACTTTAAAATCTAAGCGTAACCTCGCCGTCGGGTATATAAGCCAATGGTCCACGGTGTCGTGGTATTGTTTCGTGCCCATAAACTCCATACTAAATCCCTTACCTTGTATCAAGTATCACCCTATCTTCCCAATACAGCCAACCCTAGGAGCAAGTCTATCCTGTCTCTTTTGTCCGCGTGAAAACAAATACAACACCAGCTCGTTCCGAGCGGGTGGTTTTTTACGATGAATTATTGATAAACTTTAAATATTGCAAAACTTTAGAAGGACATGCTCGCTCATCTCGGGCTGTTCAGGATTCAAATTTCATGACATTGGGACACTTGAATCTCACGAGATTCGCGATGAGGTTAGCATAATTATTTAAGAATTCTGGTGACGAATCAAGGCTTAATTGTATTGCGTCCCTTGACGATATTACAAACCAGAACATAATGTTTAACAACAGCCCCTTGATGGTCTCCTGTTGAAATGGTCAGTGTTAATCCATATATCTAACCATGCGTGTACATTATAGCTTAGATACGAAACACGTGTCCTTGCTTGTATTACACGACCAATTGTAAAGAACAGTAGTGAAGATATAGTATCAAATTTAATTGTAACGTATAGTGTAAAAGCTCGTTTGCATTGAATTAAACATCGTTATAGATACGATTATATAATATGTCTAGCTACGTAGTTCAAGGACAGCACACTAGTTTCTTAATTAAAACAGTTTCAGATAGTACCATCGCATTTTCCAATAGTACCTTCGCATTGTCCAATGTCTAAACATGACCTGCATTGTATATAACACCAGACATGTCTTCCTCATTATCTCAAAGAACAAGATTATTACAAGTTGTTATAGTAAACCTTCAAATATACGGCTTTTCCTTTGTGCGAGACGATTGAAGTGTTGTTTAATTCACTGGTCTGCGTTTCATGAAATGATCACATAGTCCACGCGTACATCAGGGTATATGTCACTTCCTGCTACTGGAAACACATATACAGTGGTTTACGCTCCGATTTGTGCCGGACTATAGTACGACCCATTCGTGCAACTCATGCTTGGAGCTTATCTATACATCTGCGCATAGCCTGATCATGGTTTTTTTTGGTAGTATACTGAGAGACAAATACGATAAAGACATGCAAAATCAGCACCTAAACGATCTAAACGATGTACTGTATTTCATTTCCCGACAGTATCAGTTACCCTGACGAAAAACAAGTGAAAACCTATGTGTTTTCACATGTTTCCGTTGATCGATTGATGTGTTCAGACACATTCTACAGTTTAGCTTTACACATCCAGATATCTTCATAGATAGAAGGTACAACATAATATCTTGGACCAGAACTCACTGTCCCGAAACTCACATCTCTAGCATAGCGTACGATATGTCATGTCATGATATTTACTATAGTTTAGCAGTTTCGTAGATTATCTCGGTATTATTATACTTACTCAAAATATACACAGATTTTGTATTACCGGTGCAATACTTTTTAGTTTTAAATATTGGTTACGTCAAATGAAATAAGAACATGGAGTGTTTTTGTTTTTCATTCCATGAAGTATTTACCGAGATCATCTACGAAATAGGGGTGTCAATGTATTTCATGCCAAACTATAGTTCAGATAAAATGTCCGATAATGCACCCAAAATGTAATGTATGATAATGTCAATGCACTCAAACCTACTGGTTCTTTTTCGTAAATACTCATGTTAATACGCATTATAAATACATTAGTTTTAATAAGGTTTGGAGTCTATTGTTCAGATGTTGCAGAAACCACAATACAATTCTTACGTATCTAATGTCATATAGTGAACATAACTTGTTTGCATCTGAATAGATCATCTAGGGATACCAAGGGAGATACCGAGAAGTCTTGCCCTCTGAAATAAAATCTAGATTTGATCATTTGTCCATGACGCATCGCTTGAATAAGAGCACGAGGTGACGCTAAGGTGGGTGGCATTGGATGGTATACATGCCCTCTTCAGAAATATAGGACTACTCCATTTCCGTTTGAAGCTAAATATTATGACAGGCATTTGCCAGTTATACACATATCCTAATTGCTACTGCTATATTAATTACCAAATACCTGTGCATGTATCAATGGTATTAGTGGTGGAGGTACTGCTACTCTACACTTCCTCCTTATCCTCCTCCTCCTCCTACTCCTCCTCCTCCTACTCCTCCTCCTCCTCCTCATACTACTACTACTACTACTACTAATATTACTACTACTACTATTACTTCTACGACAGAGATTAAATATAAGTATTATTCAAGAACATTTTCAAGGCAGCATCAAGAGCTTAACAGTACTGCAAGCTTCACAATAACAGTCATATTAAATGTGCATCGCATATCACAAACAACCTTCTGCAATGAAAATAAAATAAGTTGATTTCTAGAATCTTTCACTAATATCATGACTTGCATGCATATGTACTGCTTGACTAGTCTGGATTTCCACCAGTTTTTGTAGTGCTAGTTCACTTAGAATATCGTGTTGCAGATAGAACAATGATACCCCACTTGGACACAGTATATACAATTATAAATAATAAAAGCTAATATATGTACACTGAAAATTTTAAAGAAATACGAATTAATATCTGGCCCTAGTTAGGAGCTCATAACCCGAGTTACCAGAACAGAACATAATAAGGTGAATAGCAAAAACAGGACACACAGCAACATACATGTAGAACATAGTTATAGTATACAAACCAGAATTATAACATACATAAACCTTGTTTGATAGCATAATAATAATAAGGACCATAATCACATTTCATAATGTATGTAAATTTATCAATGACCACATCGTAAAGTGTTTCAGGACGACATCACAATTCACATCCGTCCTTAAATCGCCATCTAACTTCGAACTTAATATTAGGAGGTGATACATCTATAGGAGGCCTTCGTGAAACGGGGCCTGAACATTATTTTAAAATTAGATTAAATTATTAGGGTTTAGAGCAGCTTTCAAGATTCATTTTATCACAGCTTGTCAGTTTAGGGTAGGAGGAAACCCATAACATCCGTAGCGCCGAATGTTGAAGTAAACCTGCGAGCACCGACTCTGGTACTGCCAAACTAAGGACGATGTCTACATTGCCAAGGTACAAGTGAGAGTGAATATGGTACAAACAGCGCATCCTGTCATGATCGCGCCTGATGCGTTGATGCCGAGCTCCCATGGCGGGATTTAAACCCAGAGCCTTTGGCTCCGAAGTTCAACGTTCTACCATTGCGCTACCGCCTGTCTGTAAGTAACTAAGCAACTACAACGTCGTAAGTACCAGTTGGTGTTTCAAGAGAGGAAGGTAGAAGCTTAACCCTTTCTGGCCAGTAGGCTATGCTGAAGTACCGAGTTAATTTCACATGTAGCCCGATATTCCTCTGACACTCGCTTCAGACCATCAGCTACTTGTTTTATTGTTAGCGAAACGTCAAATAAAATACTGCAAATGGTCTGAATGCAGGTCTCGAGGAGTCACGTGGGGACCATGCTTAGGGCCATGTTTAGGATCGACCACGACCCGGGAGTCCAAGCAGCTAACTGCCAGAGAGGAAGGGGATCTGGTTTCTATGGGAAGACGTCAATCTGTCGGCATCCGGTTACGGTATCGCTGAAGGACCTGCCACTGTGCCCGCCGGTGCCACTCTGTTATGTCTACAATAATATGCAGGACCGAAGTTAAGCCGACCTAACTTTACTAGTGTGGTTGAACGGATTTATTGGTGCAATGTCGAATCTTATTGAAATGTTAAAACACTTGTGCTACTAACGAGTGTCTTTTGTTCTCTGAAAGTTGCTTCCTGTTTCATGTTGTCAGGGGCGGACAACTCTTTTTGGTTGATGGTCGAACAAGAAGTAATCAAATATTATTATGGACAGTTCTGTTTGATGACTACAAGTTAGTGATACGAGGTTCCTGCTTTGGTGTGTTTCTACTTTGGCGTGGCGAGTGTCTTGGTGGTCAAAGTATGGACATGACATCTTAACCGTGTAGTGACAGGCTACCATATTGTTACCACTATTATGTCTCTGGCATTCTCCACCAATATTCACGGGACACTTACCAAACATCAAAATGTTACGCCCAGTGTACAGGTCATCAGTAACTTTCAGTGACCTGTCTGGAGATAAGTCAACTTGCAAATTCAAACTAAAACTAAAATAAGTGGGATATTTTGATTTGCTGAGTTTGAATAAAATGTCGCAATCCAGACAGTGCAAACATTGGTTCAAGTTGCGCGTACACGCAGGCATATACTATCGTTATAAGGATAGATTGTTATTATTGGTATTATTATTAGTAGTAGTAGTAGTAGTATTATAATTAATGTTGTTGTTATGTTGTTCCGTCAACCTGTATGCAACTAGCTGACCAAAGGGTTGTTGCTAAAGGCGCCTTAGATACATGTACACCGTCCAGGAAGTTGCGAATGTTCTGTCCTTGTGTGCTTAGGGACCACCTGCAGAGTTCACGCCCACAACCCGCGTTCCAGCCGACTGGTTCCTGCAACACACGGAGACTGGTTCCCACGTCATAACTAACTTGAACCCTCCGCCACAAAGATGCTGTGTTGTTGTCCCGTGTAACAATATGCCGCTTGTTCTGTTGTCATCATACTTCGTCCTCCACGTTCGACCAGCTTTGTCTTGCTATTGACCTCTCTGCGGTAATAAAGTGAACACCCCAGTCACTGTCAGTGTGGCGCGGTGCTGACAAGGGGAGACAACCGGAAGGAGGGACGCCGAGTGACACAGACTTACGACGTGACAGACGGCAGACAATGGCAGATGACAGGAAGCAGGGACATCACTGGCCAACATTGGAATTCGAACCCGGTGGAAAATCAACTATTAATCGATGAGAATTGTCGTATTGTACATACATACACACTTTCCACGGGCTGTTTACCATGTACTCCATGAAACGTTGTAGAATAAATATGGATAAAATTATTTGGAGCACGCAGCGACTCTCTGAAGACTGGATTCGTCGTGCTCAGATGGGCAACATTGATTGCCGTATACAGCTGATGTTTTAGTTAGGTCTTGTTAGGTAGTGGCAACCAATGCTAACCATAACATCGCTTGTTTTGTACAACATCTTAATTGGATGAGTTCCTTTACATCAGAGGGGATACATTAAGTGCCGTTATCAAAGCCTCTCATGGGAGGAAAGAAATGTTTACGCTTATGCATTGCTGGAGATGTTCTGAATCAATTAAAGTCTCTCTTTTAAACGACAAGTTACATTTGTTTGCTTGACTCGTTAAGACACCCATCATGGTGAAACTTGAAACCGCCATCAACAATTAACGAATATCTAGGCTTTTTATGTCTACCTATTGAGTCCGTTCATTGTGTCTATATGTTCGTATGTATTATTTAGCAGGTTTTGAAGTCTTTGACAGCGCTACGTGAGTTTTCAACGTGAAGAAGATATTTATCAGTGTTGCTGGTACGTACCGAATGCTGGAAGAGTACACTAGTAGTTGGTAGATGTCTATGGGAATGTAGAAAGGAATGTGGCAGGCATTTATCAATATTTAAATAAACTATCAATAAATTGTTATATCAACTACTACATGAGAAACAGAACACCAGTATGGTATCTTGTTAGTTCCCATGAAGAAAAACATCTTTCGTGAACCAACATACATAGGTATCCAGCAGTGCTACAAATCACGGTAGAGCAGATGGTGATCTGTAATTGTAATCCAATCTAAAGTCATGTAATCAGTAGGCCTATATGTCATCTACGTTCTAGGGTAAGCAATGGAAGTGAAATAAAAAAAATAAAGAATACATTTTTTTTTTAAATACAAATACAAAAATAAAACAAAGAATGTTGTTTCTTCGTCAGTGCTAGTTGCATTGTCATGGTAACACACGTCTGGTCAACACCCCGACATTGAGCCCATGCAGCAGGACCTGTTCTTCCATTGGCTGATTCATCGCCTGCTTATTACGTGTATCACTCCCAGCGGCGCCATTTTGTGGCCGGTAACCAGCGTATTTCCGGTCGGGAGCCACTTCCGGGTGTAATTGTTCAGATCGATGACAATCACAGGTTCCCCATTGTCACGAGAGAGTTATAGCCCCGCTACACGTGGCCAGTCGTGTTGCAATTCATATGACAAATTTAGGGCAACGTAAACGTTACATTAATTATCAATCAAGTTTGCGAATTCCGATACCAATAGAAAACATGATTTAGTATTCCACGTGAAAGAGCTTCCAGAAAGACATTGTTGGTCTGAAGCCACGACAGAAGGTTGTCCTCTCTTGCTGGAAATTGAGGTTGGACATGAGGTTGGACATTGATATTTTCTATTTAAAAGTGTGGTTATACAGCTTATAGATATGCAAGTTGTTACATGAAATACGAAGATGACCATATGTGTTGCGCACCTGGTTTCTTGGCATCTTTGGGACTAGTTCGCCGTCCACGGAGTACTGGCGTATACACATAACTGATTGCTAGTTTGGAGTTGGTAATGATTTTAAATCAACGTTTTTAATTATCATAACAGACATAGTTTACGGCTGTGCGTGAATTACAGAAACCTAATGGACATTTCACTTTTGAAACATATGGTTTTGTTTCCAACTTTCAGGTTTAATCAGGAAAACGAACAGATAGTGTTTACAACAGAATAGCGTTAAGAACGGACACATGAGAATGGCGTGCACGTGTTTGCTAAAGGTAATTTGTTGTTCCATAATCTCCCGCTCAAATCATGGCTTCATTCCAAACTATGTTTAACTGTCTACCTGGTGTCCATGGAGAGACAACCAGACAGCAGTCATGTGGATTAACCTAGCAGATAGAAGGTTAATGTTTTGAACAGTGAGAAACTGTGATCCTGAATTTCTAACAAAGATCGAACTCAACTGTAATCAATTGTACAATAATAGCGAACCACACGAGCTGAGGTTAACTTCAATAATAAAGACTAAATGACCAATCAATTATTATGTATTTCATCCAATGGTGTCAAGCTCGCTACAAAAGAGAGATGCTATTCTGGCTTTATGCCTCCTAACAACGAAATTCCATTAAACTTTCAGCGCATCTGATTGGTCTAAAGGGAAAAGGCTTTTTGTCGTCTGCGACTGTGCTTATCGTCTGCTTGGAGAGTGTGCGACCGTGATGACAGGGTACTGGTGGGAACTTTCTGGACACTCGTCCTGGCAAACAATCACTTGATGGATTATTGATTCCAAGGAAAGGAATGGTGGTTTCAATGTGAGCCAGTCTCGGGCTTGACTCGGAGGATGTAATGGGGTGAAAAAAACAATATGGCAGTAAATACTTCAAACTTCAAATCATGTCATATTTCTGATTTTATTTGTGAAGACCATGGATTTATCGACTATTGAAGAACGCTACCCGGCTGAGCCGGTAAGTCTTGCAATGTGTGCTTGTTGTGCTAATCGAAAGTAACCAGTGAACTCATTGAATTTTAACTGTCGTGATTTTCTTATTGAGTACACATCAATGTTAAAATGTTCTGTTGGCCATTCTTTGGCGATACCATGCGTATATTTTCCAAAATCCCAAACTGTCATATATCTGGTACCAGAATGAGCTAGAAAGACCAATGATATTTTATTTTCCACTAATTCTGTCATCACAAACCAGTGGAATAGTTTGCATAGAGTTTGATATTCTCTAAATATAAAAATGGCCCCTGTCTGCCATTGTATCACCAATAGTATTCGATTTATGTTTTTTACTTTAAACATTCCCTTATTCTTTCTTTTATGTAGTACTTTGTGTAGTACACCATACAGAATGGTATCTCTTGAGGTGGAAACTACAATGGTACACGAATGATGTTCAATAATAAATTAAACGCACCCCAGACGTTTTAAGTTATGCAACACTATAAACAGCGATTGTAATGTATTGCTAAAAGGTTATTTCACCAGTACGTATAAGTGATCCAGATGCTGGCGATATTTCGTGTGGTGTAAGTATTTCTTAACAACGGCCTCCAATATCGGAAACAAACGGATGTAGACCCAGCGGTAACATGGTAAGTAGGCCCTATATATACAGTATTCTGTCTAAAACTTTCAAACTGAGGTTCAGTGCAGGCCGTTCTTTGGATTCTTATTTAGGCATAATATCACAGTTAATAGGCATGTATAATGGACAAACGAATTCCGATCTGAGACGAATTACGCTTGATTTATCCACCCAAAAGTTGTTATTTACTGATGTACTTAGTCCCCAGTACTCAATAGTTATCAACA
>JAVCKZ010076431.1:0-13159 GCA_034780755.1 Lepetodrilus elevatus
GTGTGTGTGTGTGTGTGTGTGTGTGTGTGTGTGTGTGTGTGTGTGTGTGTGTGTGTGTGTGTGTGTGTGTGTGTCACGAAGGTGAACAGTATATGTACACAGGTATTGAAACAGTCTGTAAATTATTCTTCTGGCAGTTGAACATCAAGGTTTCATATGTCTTCTTCCTTCAAAGTATGAGTATTCCAATACAACATCTCGTACAATGATAAGTCAAGTTGAACATCTTGATACCATTACATGTACGTCTACTTCCTTCAAACTCTCATTATTCCAATACAAGATTGACAAGTCTGTTAGTATTTTAAAGATGTATCTATTATACATATTTTTCCGTGGATCATGCCTCTAATACAATGTCTCAAGTGAGAGCTGTCTTTCTCTGTGTTATACACTGATGATGACTGATGACATCTACTGTTGCCTTCAGACGTAACATCTGTTCTCGGATGAACGAGCCGTGCAGCACGCTGGGTTTGGCGCAGGTGTCCGGCATGTGTCAACCTCATAGGACCTGCAGCATCAACGAGGACACCGGACTCGCCCTCGCCTTTACCATCTCACACGAGCTGGGGCATAAGTAAGCAGGTTCCATCCATGGGAACATCCTCAGTCATGTCCGACCAAGCTGAATAGCAATCCTAATGTTGAGACTTCTTACTTGTAGCAGTATCGCCAGTTTTCTTCTATACTTCCACCACAAATATATCTATAGGACATAAGTGACACAAGTATCTGGGGAAATTCACATTGCTAGTATATCATCAATAGTTTTCTTGCTATACATCTGACATCTAGTACAACGTACGTATACGTAGCCATACTAATATACATATTGACGTCTTTCTTGAACCACGTTCTTCAATTGCATAATGTACTGACAACGTCATGGAAGGATTACAGCTTCCTGGGGACCATTGGTGAATTCCTGATTGTTCCCTGAAGGACAGTGGCGTATTTTCGAAATGATCTTACGAACTTCTTAGCCTAAGAACAGTTCGTAGCCATACTATAAGAAGTTCGTAAGAACATTTCGGAAATAGGTCCCCCTGATCTGTTCCCAAGGTAGTCATCGTCCCCTTGTTTTCAGTTTCGGTATGAAGCACGACGGCATCCACAACCATTGCCAGTCCCCTCCAGGCAGGCAGTACGTGATGGCGCCACACCTGCTCGCGGACAGCACCCCCATGAGCTGGTCCAGGTGCAGCAGACAGTCCATCACACAGTTCCTGGAGTAAGTCAGCGTCCTCACACACATGCAGGTCACGTCGTAGATAAGTAAACATACCCGTCACATGCACAGACCTTAGGGCATACCCTTCTTTCTAGGCATAGAGTGATCGACACCGAGGGCTCATCTCACTTGAGGTACTAAGAGAGTATTGATGTATACAAGTGCTAGGTTGTTCAGTTGATGTTGATTCCATTGGCAGGCGTGCAACAGAAGACACTAATCTAGAACTTATAATATTGAGATATCATGACATCATAGGAGCTCAAGGTCCTGTTCCACATGTTAGCGCTGTACCAACGATAGAGACATCCAGTATATATACACCACGTTGTCATTACTTCACATAGTCTAGATGCGCGTTGGTCTTCACGTTCCTCTCCTATGTTCTCAGTCGGAACTGGGGCTACTGTCTGGACGACGAACCCACAAACCGAGACCACAAGTACCCCTCCAAACCCGCCGGCATCATGTACGACACCAACCACCAGTGTCGACTGCAGTACGGGGGTGATGCCGCACTCTGTGACGGCATTGAAGTCATCGAGGTACGTCTCCAGCCAGCTCTGTTCTGTAGTAGTCCAATATGATTACGGCCAATAGGTATTTTCTAATTGATACATTTTTGCAATTGTTCCATGACAGTGTTGTTATCATACATAATCTGACACGTGTATTAATTTGAATGCTATTCTTTTATGTTTTGACGTAGCATACTCTATGTTTTCCAGAACGTCTGTAACACTCTGTGGTGTAGAGTGGACAACAAATGTTCCACCAAACTACAGGCGGCAGCCGAGGGAACGCTGTGTGGTGAGAACAAGGTAAGTCTGCATATCTTCACTGTAGGCAAATACTAATACATGTAATGTCAATATGTACCAACCAAGGCTAAAGACTGTAAACTTCCTGGAATATGAAAATGGTTTTGAGTTGATGGCATTTAATACAGCATTATTCTATTAATATAATATTATACATTTTCTTATTTACTTGTATCCTACTACTTTCTGTTCTTATCATACGTCTTACTTTTCCTAGGTACATATTTCCAATCAATCACAATTCTTTCTGTTTTTGATAGTACTTCTTTCATATCTTATATACTACTTCTTCCTTTTGTTATTACGATTTTCTTCTAATCTGTTTCATACTTCCTTTTGTTCTTATCATACTTCCCTTAAAACATATACAGTACCATACTTCCTTTTGTTCTGATACTCCTTGTATTCTTAGCAGGCTTTAATCTGTTCTTATGACCATACTTCATTCTGTTCTTGTCATGCTTAATTATGTTCCTATCATACTTCATATCTTTCTTATCATACTTTTCTCTATTTGTATCATACTTCTCTGTTTCTCTTTATGGTGTTACTTCCTTCAATTTGTTCTGTTCATACTTCTTTATATTTTCTTCATACATCTTTATGTTCACATCATTGTTCTTTCTATTTTAATCATTCTTCTTTCTATATTTATCATACCTCTATAATAATATTATGTTCTTATTTATGTTTTTTTTTGTATCATTCTTCTTTTATATATTTATTTATTCCTGTTCTTATTATGCACCTGCCTGTTCTTATCCTACTTCTCTGTGTTCTGTCAGTGGTGCTATGGCGGCCGGTGTGTTCAGATCGGGAATCGACCAGAAGCCATTGACGGAGAGTGGGGTCAGTGGGAGGGGTGGACGGAGTGTACTCGGACGTGTGGGGCTGGCGTCAAGTACACGGAGAGGCACTGTGATAACCCCTCGTAAGTCGCAGCTAAAACATGCCTACTAATACACTATCAAATACTCCTACTGGTCGCTCTTAATATCCAATAGCACCCTAATGCATATACATGCGTAATTATAGTATTCCATATTGCAAGAATATTCCATATTCCAAGAAATAAGTTGGTTTGAAATGTAGAATTTTGAAAGTGGAAGAAGCGTTCATAAAATAATTTGTTCCAAATTGTGTTTTTTTTCAGGCCCTCAAATGATGGTAAATACTGTATTGGGGAACGTAAAAGATACAAGATTTGTAACACAGAGGTAGGTATTATTACTATTCATATTTCAAAACATAGATTATCATAACATGTCTAAACCTGAATTACAATTTATGTATACATAACCTAGCCAGCATTACTATACTAATCATTATCATTATCACTATATTGTTGTTATCATCATTCTCATCATCATCATCATTATTTCCAGCCGTGTCCAGAGGGGGTGGCAAGTTTCCGAGAGAAGCAGTGTTCTGACTTCAACTACATCCCATATAAGGACGGTCTGCATGAATGGGAGCCAATCCTCACACCACGTATGTAGTGTTCTGTCAGTGGTGCTACTATGGCACTAGTGCCATCGCTATCAGTATGATACATAATAAGTATCTACCTTTCATGAACAGATTTTGCTCTAAACATGAATCATACTTATCGGGTAACTGATCATTAAGATGATGAAGCTGTCATAAAATGTCTACTGGTTGCATTTCCATTGCATCAGTGGACGTTCAATATCAGCGACAGTTGTGCAGCATTATTTGTCAGTTTAAATAGGTATAATAAAACCAACATTGTTCGGGATATATTATAGAACTAAGTACACCTTCCAGATACGCCCTGCCAACTTCATTGCAAACCCGTGGACAAGTTTTTCTCCGTCAATCTGAAGAACATGGTGACCGATGGCACTCCCTGTAACCCTGGCGACCGCAACATGTGCATCAGCGGCCGCTGTCGAGTAAGTAGTCTCCCCTGAAGTCTCAGATGGGGAAGGGAGGGAGAGAGATTGTAGCATCCATGGAGAGATGTAGGAAGAATATAGATACTAGTAATAACATGAGCAACCAAGGGCATGCCATCTGAAGGATCAGCTTTTTGTGCATCATTCCTGTTTAATATAAATACACTGTATGACTACTGCTGTACCTGATAACAGAACATGGATAACATACTGTAGAACTACATGTATCTTGGAACACCATTGTCTACATGCAACAGGATAAATGTATTGACAACTTAGACATGGGTTCCTGTAAGTGCAGGTACATCCTCTAGATACACACCATAGGTTCCTATACCATGTATACTGTAGCTAATACTACGTCTGTGTGCTTCATTGTCTGTCTGTGTCTCCAGCACATCGGCTGTGACTGGACGATCGACTCCAGTGCTGTAGAAGACAGGTGTGGAGTCTGCTATGGCGATGGATCCACCTGTAAGACTGTCAAGAAACAGTTCAACGAGACCAAACAGTTAGGTATGACGTAATCAGTTGTCCCCAAAATGTTGTCATCCGTTACATCATCTATATTTGTTATAACTACACTAGTATTCCCCTATAATACCAGTATTCCTATTGGCTGCTGTGTGTATATAGCTGAGGACCAATCCTGAGATTCAAACCAAGCTGCTGGATTGTGAGTCTAACACTCTACTGACTGAGCCAAATGCTGTCCGTTTGACTCAGTCAGTAGAACGTTGGACAATCCAGCAACTACGGTTCGAATCGCAGGATCGGCACATTCTCTATTAAATGTACCGGTACATGACCGCTCCTCTGTGTTTAGGCTACGTTCAGGCCACAGTGATTCCCAAAGGAGCACGGAACATCCGGGTGGAGGAAGTGGCAGCAGCCAACAACTTCCTGGCACTGAAGAATGACCAGGGGAAGTACTTCCTCAACGGCCACTGGTTCATCCAGTGGAGCGGCGACTACGAGGCGGCGGGGACGGTGGTGCAGTACCGCCGCGAGGGCAACAAGGAATACTTCAAGGCCGCCGGACCGCTGAAGGAACCACTCCACATCATGGTCAGACTTCATGTCTTCATTACACCCGTCTTCATTACATCTGTCTTTATTACATCCATCTTCTTCATTACATCTGTCTTTATTACATTCATCTTCATTACATCCATCTCTATTACCGGTACATGTGTCTTAATTACATCTGTCCATTACATGTCTCCATTATATCTCTTCATTACAACTGTCTTCATTACATCTGTCTTCATTACATCTGTCTCCATTACATCTGTCCATCACATCACTCAGTAGTTGACGTGGTGTAGACATTGCCGTCATGTTCACATGTCCATCTTCTTGTCCAGCTGCTACTCCAGACGACCAACCCCGGGGTGGTGTACGAGTACACCGTGCCTAAAGAGAACGTGACAGACACGCGGGCACCGGAGTTCCACTGGGAGTACTCAGAGTGGTCGCACTGCACCGTGTCCTGCGGCGGAGGTACGACCTGATCTTAAGTTATCTTACTATTGCATTTAACATCTTCAAATCTTGCTTGAAAATAGTTCTCAGGAAAAACACCTCTGAATTCATATGAAATAACTGACGGAATGTAAGTGACTGTCTGTGACTAGTTATTCCCATCACAACTGTGACTACCTGTGCCTGACTGCGACTGTCTGTGACTGAATGTGACTGATGGTGACTGTCTGTGACTGATGGTGACTGTCTGTGACTGACTGTGACTTATGATGACTGTCTGTGATTGTGACTGACTGTGACTGATGGTGACTGTCTGTGACTGACTGTGACTGATGGTGACTGTCTGTGATTGTGACTGTCTGTCTGTATGTTGCAGGTACCAAGCGCTCCCAGGTGGTATGTATGGAGAAGGAGGCTGGGGTGGTGGACGAGATGTACTGCAACAGCTCCACCAAGTCCGACGACAGACTCCGCAGCTGTAACGGACATCTGTGTCCAGCCAGGTGAGTGGTCAGGGAACACTACGCCACTGCGGACGTGTAGATCTACCACTGCTGTAGACATCTCGTAGTACATACTGCAATCAGTAAATATCTGGGACGAATAGCGGAGGAAGCATTCATAAAATATTACAGTCAACTGTATACAATTACAATTTACTTGCGGCAATCACCTTTATATTACAATGGGTGTATACTGTACAGTGATTATCTTGTAATGATTCAGGAGTAGTTCAGTTATCCTGTACAGTGAGATTCCTGTACACCATGTCATCCTGTACTCTTTGTAATCCTGTACTCTTGTAATCCTGTACTCTTGTAATCATGTACTCAGGTGGTGGACAGGACCGTGGCAGCACTGCTCCGTGACGTGCGGCAACAACGGCATCCACCGCCGCACCGTCATCTGCGTGCGGAGTCTGGGACCTGACGAGCAGATGGCGCTGGAGGACGAGGCGTGCCGAGGTCTGCACAAACCCACCGAGGTCGAGCCCTGTCGCCATAGGGACCCCTGCCCCGGGGTCGTCGACTGGGTCGTGGGGGACTGGTCCAAGGTGAGGAGGATGTTGTCCTTGGGTGGATTTTAGTTACTGGATGTCAGCGTCAAGGAAAGTAGTGCCTACTCATGTCGGGATATAGGGGCGTGGGTCTGGGTTCTAGTCCAAGTTGATGGGACAGTGGTTTCTGTGGTCGTCTGACATTGATTTTACTGGTAATGGTTGAGATCTACTACAATATAATAATACGTAGACATGTGTAACGATGCGTAGATGTGTGTAACAATACGTAGACATGTGCAACGATGTGTAGATGTGTGTAACAATACGTATACATGTGTAACGTGGCCAATCTGTCGCAGTGTACCAGCAACCCGTGTGCGACCCAGCTGAGACTTGTGACCTGCAGTGGGGAAGAGGGCGAGTCATGTGACGCTGACACCAAGCCCAAGTCAGAGCGACCTTGTGGCAAGACCAAGTGTGGCCAGTGGAAGACATCCAAGTGGTCAGAGGCAAGTGATGGCAGTAACACAGATACAGAGTAACACAGATACACATAGTAACACAGATACACAGAGTAACATAGATACACAGGTACACAGAGTAACAGATGCACAGAGTAACATAGATACACAGAGTAACAGATGCACAGAGTAACACAGATACACATAGTATCACAGATACACAGAGTAACACAGATACACAGAGTAACACAAATACACAGAGTAACACAGATACACAGAGTAACAGATACACATAGTAACACAGATACACAGAGTAACATAGATACACAGATACACAGAGTAACAGATGCACAGAGTAACACAGATACACATAGTAACACAGATACACAGAGTAACACAGATACACATAGTAACACAGATACACAGATAACACAGATACAGAGCAACACAGATACACACAGATACACAGAGTAACACAAATAACCCATATACAGAGCAACACAGATACACAGAGTAACACAGATACACAGAGTAACACAGATACACAGAGTAACACAAAGTAACACAGATACACAGAGTAACACAGACACAGAGTAACACATATACAGAGTAACACAGATACACAGAGTAACACAGACATACACAGTAAAATGGATATCTCCATGTCATAGATGACCATGTAATATTTCTGCTTCCTCCCCTCAGTGCACGGAGACCTGCGACAGTGGAGTACAGACCAGGAACGTAGACTGCGAAAACGGTGATGTGTGCGACCCTGACTTTGAGCCAGAGAAGGAACAGAAGTGTCACATGATGGACTGTCCTCCAGGACAGACTCTAGTGGACAACGACATCGCCACTGTTAACATGAACACCGACAAGACAACGTCAGAAACTGACAATGCAGATTCCAAACCCACGGATTCTACCGTAACAAGCTTCAATAATACATCAAAAGTTACAAATATTAAATCATCATCTGATTCTATATCTGACAAAAACACCGACATAGGCTTGAGTGTAAATGTAGGGCAAAGTGAATCAGGTGAAATCAAACTAGGAGAATCCAGTATTGATATTAGTGGTGCCGACACTAGTATACTAATCCCAGGGAATTTAGGCATACTACACAAACATCGTCATCATCACCATGGACACAGGAAACAAAACAAAGACATCATCATCAATGGCAAAAACTCAGAAGAAAACAATGTTCTGGGGAAAGACCAGACCAATACCAAAACAAAGCACACAGGCAATACACCCATTCACTTTGAGTCGAGCACAATCAGGGGGGATAACTCTGACACCACAGTGAAGACTGCGCCGGAACAGCAGGCCACGGGACAGAAGGACAAAACAGTGGAGTACTGGTGGCAGACTAGAGACTGGAGCAAGGTGACCTTTAACGCTATTTTATTTTTGTCATGGTCTCATAATGATAAACCAAGGCCTTTCAAGTGTTCATAGATGTGTATATTTTCGCACTGAAGTAAGAATTATAATTTCGGTCATGTTAACTTCTTAATGAGATTTGAATCAATCACCACCACCTCAGCTGTATTCTAAGCAGCAGTCACAATATGGAAGTAACATTATGCAAGTCCCTGTCGTTACCCATTACTGTCCCTACTGCTACCACCTGTCCCTACTGTTACTACCTACTGTCCCTACTGTTACCACCTACTGTCCCTACTGTTACCACCTACTATCCATACTGTTACCACCTACTGTTACCCCCTGCCGTCCTACTTGCAGTGTTCGCGGCACTGTGGTGGAGGGATGATGTCTCGCAGCGTGTACTGTGTGGAGGTGCACACTGGCAAGGAGGTGCCTCAGACTCACTGCAACATGCAGCAGAAGCCCCCGGAGGTGGAGAAGTGCCACAGGATGCCGTGTCTGATGTGGCAGTTCACCGACTGGAGTCAGGTACGTACAGCCACTCTCAGCCTGTCAGGTCAGTATATACACTCTCAGCCTGTCAGGTCATAATTATACACTCTCAGCCAGAGTGAGTGAATATGGAGTTTAACGTCACTGCGGGAATCTTTCACCCATCTCTCAGCCAGATTCTCCCTGCTCAAACATCTTCTCATGTCCTACTACCATATGTTCTGCAGTGTTCAGCTACATGTGGCTATGCGGTGCGGTCCCGTCAAGTCTACTGCCAGAGTCCGAACAAATGCGACCCGATTGAGAAGCCTCCACAGAAAGAGGAGTGTCACCTTCAACCTTGTATAGCCTGGGTCAACGGAGACTGGAGTCAGGTCAGTAGTGTCACACCACAAGATTGTCAGTAATCTCACATCACCAGATTGTCAGTAGTGTCACATCACCAGATTGTCAGTAGTGTCACATCACCAGATTGTCAGTAGTCTCACATCACCAGATTGTCAGTAATCTCACACCACAAGATTGTCAGTAGTAGTATAGGCTGGGTTAATGGAGATTGGCTTTTGAAATTTGCTTATATCATTTTCTCCAATAATATTTCTTCACTGCAATCAAAATGAGAAGAAGCTTAGATACATATGAAACCGAGTCCACGATGTAAATGTTAAGTGTTGGGACTTATCTCCCCTTGTGTCTGCAGTGCTCTCAGACGTGTGGTGGGGGTCAACAAGTGCGTCTGGTGCAGTGTGTCAACTTGACCTCACAGCAGATGGCCATTGGCTGTGAACCCGTAGTCAAACCCAAAGAACAGGAAGCTTGCAACACGGACTCCTGTCCCAGACTCAACGCAGGTATGGAGAGTTGTCTTTTCTTTGCTGTAATCAAACCTTTTTTCATTGCAAATTATTTAAAACTAATAGCCATTTACTTTATTTCATATATATTCGCACTGTATGAATGTCAAGGTTGTTTGTAAATGTCAAGATTATTTGTAGATTTCAAGGTCGTCTGTAAATGTAAAGGTCAGCTATAAATGTCAAGGTCATCTGTAAATGTCAAGGTCAATTGTAAATGTCAAGTTCATGTGTAAATGTCAAGGTCGTCTGTTCCAGCGTACTCCTTCACGTGTGAGTCTAACGAGATGAGCTACCGTGTGTGCAAGATGTTGAAGAAGCTGAACCACTGCAACAAGGCGTACGTCCGCGCCAAGTGCTGTCGAACCTGCGGATCTCATCGCAGAAAATCCAGGCCACCGATTAGAAGACTTTCACGCAGATAACGAAGTGTACGTTTACGTTCATGGCATTAAACGTTTTAACTCGTGACAAGTGCTCAATTGGCAGGAAATGGCCTGCTGCAGTCTGATTGGTCAATCTGGTTGATTGACAGGTGAACTATTGATGAACGTTCATGATGAAACTGATGTTAATTGTTGTAGAGTAATTGTGATTCCCATGTTGTCATAGTAACATGTCTACAAGTTACATGGATGCCATTGATATTCGAGGATGGATCTGGAAAAGTGCCGTGTCATTCTCATGGCAGGCTTCTCGTGACGAGTCGACGTGTCGTGGAAGAAGTGCTGTCAGTGTTCTCAATGTTGATTGGATTACGAAATCCAAACCTGATTGGCTGATAACGAGTTGCTAAAACAAGCTGACATTTGATAGGATGTGTTCATCGAGAAGATATTTACACATTGCAATGGACTGCCCCAAGTTCTCCAACCTAGCTTCACCCCCTCCTTTGCGATGGACTGCCCCAATCTAGCTTCCCACCCCATCCACCTTCCCTTTCTGCCGGTCTCTGGTAGTGTGACACACCCATTGTGACACACCCATAGTGACACACTTCTAGAGCAGGTGTCACAACGTTCATCACCAGTAGTCGACCAAGAAGCAGATCCTGCAATACAACCAACAGCCTCCGGGGTGGACCTGAAGAACAACAACCAGTATTGACAACTCATAAACTCTTGATGCCCAGATTCTGGCTACAACATGTAGACATTGTATTAGATCCAACCCTCTCTGTAGCATCTCTACTAGAACTACGCTAGCTCCACGTCAGAAACAATCAGGATCCGCATGTTGATATTAATTACACAACTGTACATAATAACTGGAAATGAATGATGATTAGTGTCACTAAGGAGACATCTGAAGAACATAATCAAATTGCTTCCAACTGTGTTACTGTTACCCCACAACTTGCCCGAATGTCACTACTCAGTACTGTACAGACTGGCTAGATTCCTGACTACACGTAGTTTCTCTTACGTTGGAAGGTTTACAAGATAATTATTTGTAGGTTTCCAAACAAGAATTATGTGATTATTTAATGCAACAATATCTAATTTACTGTATAAATACTGGATGAATGTCTTGAAGAAGTTACTAATTTAATTTTGTGTTTGTTTTATTACAAATTTGTTCCACGTCCAGGTTTTGTACACCTGGAAATAATAAAACCTATGGTATTCATTGTATTTCATTAATAACCGTTGGCCCTCTTTGTACTGAATTACATAAAGCCTGTTTCCTCTTATCTACTCATACGGCTATAATAAATATTTTAGTACAAGATTACGAGACTCATTCAACGTCGCACTCCCGCTGTTTGAATGACTCTGTCTGATATTGAAGGAGAGTCGCAGTCCAGGATTGTAAACCCGACTTGCTTCCGTAGTGTGATTTCCTGCTGCACTACACGTTGGTTTACAGCATGCGACCTTGACCTTCAGTCGACCCTCGCTGTACATTTCTCAGTTTGCAGGTCGTGTGCTGAGGTCATCCAGTACAATAACATTGTTTGTTGAGAAGATGAATGATGAAAATAAAACATGCTGGAAATACTTATGTTGTTTTTGTCTTTGTATAATAATGGACTTCATACTTGAAATAGGTTTCCCGCCTCTGTGGATACATGATTGATGATTAGATCAGATACATAGAGATTATTACCCAGGTGTCCTTAGATACCGTCAGTATCCTGCATTTGGGATAATACATAGTGCTTATGATCCCACAACCAGGATACTGACAGTATCTAAAGACATAACGGTAATAATCTCTTTATCATGCAATGTTAATCTTAATCTTAATCGACGGTCGTGAAATTAAGTGTTAATAGTGGATAATGTCTGCGGCAGAATGAAAGAACATCGACCACAGCTAAGTCAAAAGCCGACGTCATCTGTGTGTGACGTCACATGTTGTTTGTGTTTTTTGTGTGACGTCACAGACAATCAAACACCCACACACAACAGATAAACTCTGACTGATATCGAAAATATCTGTAGGCTGAATCTTGGCTCATTGCATGATAAAAGATTAAGTTGAAGATAACTTATGGATACACATACACAAATACTGATACACTATTTTCATTAAAATATAATTTATTCCCATTCAACACTTCAATGACTACTTGCCGCTAGGCTGTACAGTAGTACAATATCATACAATATCTCAGGCATTTAAACATATCCCTCAAAGTTTGCTAAGGATCGCATTATGTTTTATCATGGAAAGATATGTGTACGGTATAGACCCCTTTGAAGGTGCTAGGACAGCTGATGACTGCCAGAACACTAGGAACAGAGCATTAACCCTCACCCTGTTAACTTATTGTGCATACGTAGTTTGATTGTGACACCTAACCCCAGGTAGGAGGGTAAGGGTTAAAGTTTGTGTTACTTCATCATAGGGGTGTCACATTCACTGAATCATTAACACATTAACCCTAGATTATTTAGAATGCATAATCCTCATAAAACTTTGAGGGTTAATTACACAAAGATTTGGCAATGATCTTCAGCAGCAGACACAATGGAAATATAGAGCTTTAACAATTGGACAGCACAATGGGATTATAGAGCTTTAACAATTGGACAATCACTGTACAAAGTCAACAATGTATAATCTGTAAAACACTAAAATGGATAACAATTTCTTTCATTTGGATGTAATGATGGATGAATACAAATAGTAATTGGATTATAATATAATATCTCTGCTGGATTAATAAAAATCCAAAATATCACAATGTTGGGTTTGAGTAAGATCAACAACAAATAACAACTCGAGCAAGGAAATGGCAACTGTAAACATTTGGCACTGTGAACATTTCAAAGTGTAAATATGTGGGGGAAAAACACCAACTTCCAGACTCATTACTGGGGTGGGTTAATAAATGTGGTGTTTCCAAACTGCACCCACCATGGGCACCAGCTAGGTACTACTGTTTAGTCAGACATTACTAACACAAACATACTGTAAATCATAAAATTTTAACGAGCATAAAACTTTAACGAATTTAACGAGTTGCTCTTAGACGTTAAAATT
>JAVCKZ010076442.1:0-13158 GCA_034780755.1 Lepetodrilus elevatus
ACATTAAGAAAAAAAATATTAAAAAAATATAGATATATATTTAAAAATATAATGGCCCGATTCAAGTGCCTGTGGTTACAACAAAGTGAAATATGCATTTTTAAATTGCTCTCCATTAACCCTCTCCATGCTGGTTTAAGCACAGGCAGGGAGAGGGTTAAACTCACCACAGTTCCATCTCCACTGCAGTACACAGTGAGGACAGCTGACGTCATCCGGCAGCTGAACCTGCACATGCTCGGTCAGCGGCGACTTCAGGCTGGTCAGTTTGTGTCTGTATCCCTCGTCCACTACGTACAGCGGGTAGCTGTTGAAACAGCTCATGGAGAGCTTTGTGTCCGGACAGAGATAGAACGAGAACGCTCCTCCGTGATTGGCCGAAATCGCGATGGTGACGTTGATGACGTCGCCGGATCTGTACGTCCGCGTGATGACGTCGCTGGCGAATATCCCGTCCTTCTCGTGATGCCGCGGTCCGTTGTAAGGGTCTCCGCAGTAGCCACAGCGCCCACCGTTGACCAACCACTGCACCTAGGTAATGAACCCACACATTGATTGATTATTAATTAATTAATAATATTATTGTAATCATTGCTACAGATAAATCACATTGTCTGCAAATCTACTCTCACACTATGAATTTTTTAAGTTTAAATTTAAATTCTTTTTTTTTCTTCTAATCTGTAATTTTTAAATTGTATGTGCAACACATCATTGCACGTTACTATCAAATCATGAATGATCAATTAGTATTAAAATATATTAAATATGCAATAACTGTGTTTTCCATTTAGTAATATGTCAGCATTTACAGGCAGGAATTATTAAAATAGTAATGGCCTCAAAGTATAACCTTGCCGAAATCCACAAACATTTATGTTTGATTGCATATGGATGAAATATTCTGGGAGTGATCAATCAATCAATCATATTTGTTAGATGAATTATGTATTTCAAGATGTTTTCAATGCATACATTTATGACTAATTTTTATATTTTTATATGCTGTTCTATGATTTAGTTTATTTTCTTTTGCAAATTCTGTCACATAATTTGAGCTATGACTTTTATATGACCATATTGAAATCGTAAAACAATTGAGAAAGTTTCTAATTGTTTATTTTGTACCACAGTAGAAAATTACCGTAAGAAAGAAAGACACACAAAAATAATAAAAATAAAAATCTCAGCTCACTTCTACAACTTATCGGAAAAACTATTAAAAATATACCTTCTAAATACCATGTATAGTATGAGTGCATGAAAAAGATACACCTTACCTGAAACCCTCCACAGTTGAGGCTGTTGTCATCGTAATTCTTCGGCACCCGATATCCCAGTCTCCAGACACTTCCTCTGTTAGGAGGCTCGACCAGGCGACCATGAGCTGTCGACAACACTACCCACTGGGCCAATGCCAAAATTTGAACCACCAACCTTAGCCCATCCATGCTTCTCCAGTGAAGACTCCCATACAATCTCATCTGAGAAGTATCTGATCATGATATACATAAACCTATTTCTCACACAGTGGGCGTCTCGATGTGCCAGTTTATCTCATTCATGCGTGAAAATGAACGTGACATACCCTTTAACTCTAGGTCAAAGGTCATGTCCCTAGTAGAACCAGTGATGAGTACTGGTCTAAACTGTCTCCTAAAATTTGTGGAATACGCCTTTAATTTTTTACCCTTTGATGTATTGCAATATTTTTTTTACATTTTTTTTTTTAGGTTTTAAAGGCAAAAATTAAAAGAATTTTACTAAAATATGCCATTTACTACATATTAAAGCAAATGTGCTGCTATCTAAGCACCTGTAGGAGACTATTTATGAATGCGGTGCGACAAAGAGATCTGTTAGTGTTGCCATCCATTACATGACTCAAGCATCATGTGCCATAATGGATCTCGAGATTTCAGATGACTGTCACGTGTACCAGGCGAGTGAAAGATTGATGGAACCAGTCGGGCTTTGTGATTCATTTCATGCGAGATAAGACGTGCGTTTATAACATGGAAAACTGGCTTAGACTTGATGGTTTGGTGCTTTGTAACCTCGCTTGGCTCCCAATTTCATCATGAAATTCACCCTAACACAGGAGAGTACGGTATTACCACTAATGACTACAATTAATTATATTTTTTAATTAATTTTGTTTATTTTTTTAGCCCAAGTTTGAAAAAAAATTACAAGGACTGTATACTTTCAATGTACGTACAAAAGTCAACCAAACTCCGATAAATTTAATTTGATATTTTAAAATTTGTCAGATCAATCCCCTAAGGCATTACATACTCAGTGCTACATTACCCCCAGCAATAAAATACATATACATTAAATACGCATGTTAAACATTTATGATTTATTAACATACACAAAATTAGGAAGTTCAACTTTCCATGTACAGCGTGCCCTCAATATAAAACCCTTTGATGTTCCACAGATTTGGAAAAACCACCGGGTTAAGCTTGGATCCCATTTTATTGTTTAATGTCTTTAACCAGCAATTAAATAATTAATATATTTTTCCAAATTCTGTATCTCAGTCCACAGTTCTCTATGAATTCTCAACTGCAAAATTTCTGAACCCATCAATAATTTCATATGAAATACTCCAACATTTTACTTAACAATTTATATATGTACATATAACTATTATCCCGATTCTTGCCTTTGATGCAACAATATTTCTCTTTTAAATAATATTAAATAATAATAATAATAATAATAATAATAATAATAATGTTTATTTGTAATGCACTAAATCCTTGCATAAATCACATGGTTTAACTGATTTCTGCGTATTTCTATGTTCAAGGACAGTCCATGAGTTTTTGACGGATATAGGTGTCCAGGTCAATTGAGGCATTCCCCAGACACTCTCCCTCGATGTGCGGGATAAGTCCATGGGCGGTCTTCCATTCCCACAGCCACTTCAGCCCGCAGTCACACGTGATGTCATTGCGGTGTAGTTGCACATACCTGGCACTGGTGGCGTACTCCACGGCCTTGGGAACGTCGTCCAACCCGCAGTCGTTCAGGTACAGCAAGTCCAACGACGGCAGTCCCGAGAACGACACAACGGACATGTTCACGATCTCGTTCCCGGACAGGGACAGACTGGTGAGGTGTTTGAGGTACGGGACCGAGGCGTCGTGGAGTTCCGTGATGAGGTTGTAGGACAGGTCGACGAGCTCGATGACGGGGTTCCCCATCAGCGCGGATCCGGGGAAGAACGGGAGACTGCAGTTGTGGAGGTACAGCTTCCGCAGGCTGTCCATTCCGTTCAGGGCGGCGTGCTTGATGTTGTGGAGGTCGTTCCCGTCCAGGGACAGCGTGTCCAGAGATTTGAGACTGCTGAAGGCGTAGTTCTCCAGGACGTTGATGTCGTTGTAGGACATGTTGAGGTAGTGGAGGTTCGTGAGTCGTTCTATCGCCGGAGGGACTCTCCGCAGCTGGCAGTGGTCGAAGAACAGGTGCGTGAGTTTCCTCCCCAGACCCGTGAAGACCCCGCTGGCGTGAGGGTCCGCTATGGGATTGTGACTGAGGTACAGCGTCGTGATGGCGCGGGCGTACTTCAGACCCGAAGGGATGTCGGTTAGCCCGGTGTTGGTGAGATTCAGGACCCGAAGCGTCGCCCGGAACGTGTAGTAAAACATCGCCACCGGGATGTGACCGATGTGATTGTCGCCGATGTGCAACTCCCGGAGGTACTTGAGATGGCTGAGCTCATCGGGGAACGACCGAAGCTCGCATCCGCTGACGTCCAGGGACGTGAGCGATCTCGCGAAGGAGTTGACGCTATTGTTGGGAATCGAGTAGATCCGGTTATGCGAGAGATCCAAGGACCTGAGATAACTGAGATGACCGAGAGCAGTAGGCCACTGGGTCAGTCTAGCATTGTGGAGGTCCACATACTGTAGAGGGTAGCCGGGAATATCAAACAAGGAATTGTCAATCACTTGCATGTGGCTATCAGCAACGTTCAGCCTGGTCAATTTACGCATTTTTCCTAAAGACTTCGGAAGCGAGGACAAAGAAGTATGATGGAGGATAAGCTGTTTGAGGACATTCTCAAGGCCGAGCAGAGCGTCGTCGTCCATGTTCAGGACCAGAGGGTTTCCCGAGAGGTCGATCGTGTCCACGTCAAGGCCTTCGAAGGCTCGCGCCGAGACGTAATCGATGCGGTTGTGGCTCAGGTCGAAGACGGTGAAGTGCTGGGACGAGTTCACGACGGTGGGAATGATGGTGATGCCGTGATGATCACAGCGGATTAGGGAATCGCAGAGGCACGGGGTGGCAACAGGACAGGGACCCGATGAGTCCAGGACAAAAGCCCATCCAGGCAGGACCAGGATACAAAGGACCAATACTTGCGTCATCTCGAAATTTCTCCCAATGCTAAATGTATCCTAAGGGCAAGTAGAAATTCATAACATTTGTTATTTGCATTGCTATTTGGGCGAGTACGTATGAAATGGATAATGTTCTTCCATGATATTAAACTGACAACCTATTTTTATATTTACACTCAAATTTGACTTTTTTTTTTAGAAATACAGTAGACCTCGCATTGGGACCGGCTGTTTCTGTCCGTTATATGCGAAGTCTGTTATACGCATATGCCGCAAATAGCGCTAGACAGGACTGGAACTTCAGATTCAGTCTGTTATATGCGAGTGTCCGGTTTATCCGAGGCTGGTATGCGAGGTCTACTATATGTTATGCACTACACTCTCTTCCTATTTACCTTGGGGAATTTATCAATATAATTATATCATGATATAATTCTACATGGCAATAATCACTTGAATAATTAACTAAATGACCGAGGGCTACTACATACCTGTTGATGAGTGCAACACTGAAGCAGAAAAACAATAAAGACGTTTGGTGATTGTGTCAAGACCATATGTCGCTACGAATGTATTTCTCAGGGCGAGGCTACCTAGAGCTATGCACTGTGATCTCTACTATCTGTTTGTGTGTGCTATCTGGAATGCCATACTGATTAATACAGGAAAAGTTAAAATATGATAAATTGATATACGCAATTTATTAATATTATTACCGGTAAGTAAAATTAAAAATCTGTATATAATAGAAATGTACCTAAAGTATCCTGCAGGTATGGTATTCAGTTCACTAGTCAATACAACCTAATTATTTCATATCAGTAATATAATCGCTGACATATCAGGCATAACAAATAAAAAATATTTTAAAAAGTAGTGAATACCGTAAGACAAAAACATGTTCAAATATAAATAAATCTCTCCACGTAATATGGATTTATAGTTATTCATGTTTATTTTGAATCCTGGTCCTGTTTGTTGTCGACATTCCAGTAGTCAATGGGATTCTTTTATGGGTCTCTAAATATCTATTAACCTTCCCCCTGCTGGATTAATCACAACTACGGCTTCTTAAGGCATCTCCAGTTGCCTCCAGCATGAAGAGGGTTAAATTTGAATATTCCTTCCTTATTTCTTGGAGGACTTTTCTTCAAGATCTCACCAAATCTGATAGTGATCCAACCAGTACTTGCTTTACCCTTTTAATGCATTTAGCATCAAGCTGGGGAACAACAACTACCACCTTTTAACATATTTTGAAATGACATGGCCGGCGATCGAACCACTGATCTCAGTGTTTGAAATAGAGCCTGCCTGTGATGAGTTATTTTCAGCAAGAACTGGTAAAGTTTCACACCCTTACCGGTACATGGTTTTTTGTTTGTTTTTGTCTATAATTGATCACTGGCCTACATATGTGAGGACGGGTAACTTCTGGCAGTTAAATTGCTGGAGATTTATATATTGCTGATCTACAGCTCTCTGGGTCTACACTCTAACCACTATCCCTTTGAGGTTGTTTCTTGTTTATGCACAACAGATTTCTTTCTCAAATACTCTATGTCTCGATGTGCATCCGTCCAAGCATTTTATCAGGATTCAAAAACCAACAACCTGATTGGCTAATATCAGAGTTCACACAGTGTCATCATGATTTACCGTAGATCTTCTATGTTTGAGAGCGTCGGCAACAATGAAACATTTCCTCATAATCAAAAATATACACAAACAGTTTGATAATTGTAAAAGGTTTGTTTATTTCTTAAAAATAAATAAATATATACAATTAAATATGCATACAGGTGTTATACTGTACAAATTGATAGGCGAAAATAACTGTACAATGAATTAAGCGTGGCAAATTTATCAAATTATATTAGACTTACAAAGCATCTATACATAAGGCTTGTGGTGTGGAAGCACAATAATAGATCACATGGTAAACATGGGCACCCTTCTGACCACGAACGATGCACAAACACAAATATCCAGCCACATCCAGGGATATTCATCATTCTCGAAGACGTTAACATTTACACAATTTCACCGATACGAATAATTCCATATATATAAATTAATTTGTGATTTATTCTTAAATTTATTCACCAATATTGTTAATGTATGTACATTTCCTACAGTATATATTTATTTATATACAATTATATATATATATATATATTCAATTTGATTTTTCATTCGATTGCTATACATGTTTACAATAATTTAGAGATGCATTTTGTCACAAACATTTATAGATAGTTTGTATATGGGATGATTTAGAACTAATCTGGAAATATATTCAAGGTGTTTTCAGTCAAAGGAGACATTCCGAGCATTCCATGTTTATAACTGAGGAGTATCACATTCACAAAAGCCGATAACGCTGTGAGATTCACACACATCTATTAAAATGACGTACCATTTTCAGTAACTACAACATTGAAAAATTATAATTTGTAATATTTTTGCGTTGAAATAATATACATAGATGGAGTGAATTATTGTTTAACATTGCAGCAGGAATTTTTACCCATACACAATAATATAGATAAAACATTCTTGATTACATTATTACAAGAATGCTGGTCTTTTAAAGACGTAGACATTTAGGCTCCTAAATATATTTATATTATAGAGGCCATTCCTTAGGTTTTAGTAATATTAGTGATGAAATTTAGAACTGTATCAATAGAAACTGACATGTTAATCAATACATTATTGCAAATTTCAACCTCTTAATATTTAATACATGTACTATATTGTTAACCTTGCAAGTTTAAAAACATAACATTAGTCATAAACAAGATTAAATTTGGCATCTAACAGATAAATACTAACTTAATTTCTCTATAACAATATATATCAGTATTATTTTACAGAAATCAGATATTTCGATTTTGGAGTTCATTTTACGTATCAGGGTATTTATTGTTTCTCGAAGTCTCACATCCACTATGAGACCATAGCACTGTCATAAGAGCCTGATCACCATGTATACGAGATTGCTACGAGAGTGCTTATGGTCTCGTAGTAGATACAAGAGCTTCACAATGCGATACCCATATAATTTAATTGTTTATGAAAATTCAGACATGTGAACAGTGAACACAGGCCAGTACTAAACAATACACACAATAGTAATTAATATATCAAACTTATTGACATCAATGACAATACTAACATAGCCGACACATACATGTATATCAGTTATCACAGAACTCTGAATAATAATAACAAAATGTTAATGTCAATTAGCTTTAGAACTGTTATAATTGTAGGTACCGTATTCAACATATTAAACGTCCAACATTTAAAAATAAATTTCCAAGGGATTTAATGCTGGAATTTGGGAGATTCTTTCTAAAGACTACTGTTTGTGATCCAGGAAGTTTTTCTAATATAAATATTGTTGTTTAAAATTATTTTTTATAAATAAAATATTTAAAAAAAATATTTTAATTTTTTTTTTCATACTTTAATAAACGCTCCCCCCAGTCAATTTTCTTTACACCCTGTCGAATACGGTATATGACATACACATTTTATTACAAGTATTTTTTTTCAGAGTGCTGTGATCAGTACAAATGCTGTCAAAGGTGGAGATCAGGGCCCCCCTCTATTTTACTAATGTGCATGAGTTGTGGATGGGATAAGTTTAGCACAGGTCTGCATTTGCATCTAGAAACTACATAATCCTTGATTTTACAATGATAACTCTTTTATTTACGAAACTATTTAGGCCGTTCCATGGATAACGGCTGATCTGATAAAAACAGCATGTCATTGAGTAAAATAATATTAAGTAATTGCAGTAAAAATCGCCAAAATTAATTTATTTGATTGCAAAATTGAATCCTAGATTTCTGTAGAATTAATCATGAAATACATTTTCCAACTGAGATTCGGTCAAATTTGTGATAAAATGGATGGGGGCCCTGATCTCCACCTTTGCCCAAATACCAATGTGTTGAAACACAGCTAGTGCTTCATTGTCCGATGTTGGTAAAAGTGAGGGTTTGTTGTAAAATTGGATAAGAAATTTGAGTAGAATTAAAACTTTGGTCCGGGGATTCCAGGTAGTGGATAAGAATGGTCCACGGGGAATTTTTAAAACAAATGGATGTATGATGGAAGATGGGGGTATAAATAGGAAGTATAGGTTTACATCAACTGTGAGAAAGTTGACTGTGAAAATCAGATTTTCAAACACTTCATCCAACATTTGCACATAGTTCTACACGATCCAAATTATCCTAAAGTATTGAGAGCCAAATGACTAAACATTGTTCTAAATGATCCTAAACATCATCATTTTGTTTTTATAGTCAAATGACTAAACAAATGTTGATGCATAAAAACCTGATTTACATATATTGTGAAATGTAGATTACCATTACACCACAGTAATATACTTCTAAGTTAAAATTTGAAATTGCATATACATTTGTGATGGTAAGCCGAAATTTGAAAAAAAAATAAAAAATAACGAATTGGAATGTGGTAAAAGTGGTATTAGCATTTCACAGGGTACATCATTGGTGTCGTACAATACTAGTATGTTTTACAGGTAGGTTGGTTAGTAGAAATGCAATAGAAACAATCCACAGACATGCAAACATAGGACATGTTTAATGGCATCATTTTCTGGGTATACATATTAGAAAAGTCGTATACTGTGTCAGTCCGGAAAAACAAATTTCACCAATTGTTCACCAATTGTTCTCAATGTGAGATAATACACTGAAATAACAATAGAAATGTAATCATACCATCATACCAGATACACTTGTATGTCAAAGTAGTCATTCCGTAATACAACACGCCTTCAATACGATTTTTACAGATTGTGATGGTCTTCATACATTTTAATTACAACTAAAAAAGCAGAGGTAGCATGATTAATATGATGTTTTTTAAATTCACCAATATGACCAAATTACTATGTGAAACACACAGGTCTTGCAGTGTGACATACTCCTATTACAGTGTAGTTGCTAATTTCCTGACCAAATATACTACTCAACAATAGACAAGGGTCGTGCATGTCCTACTGAGGTAACATGTTGATGGAAGTCCTATGTGTTGCTCATGACGAACATCTAGAGTTACCCTACAGGACATTTTTACCTGATCAGTTGTAGTAATTTTATGACATCGTGGAGCAGTTCATGTACTGGTTGAATCTATGGTTATTAAATGTTTGTGATATTACCCCCATAACCAGGACTGTGTCTCACAAAACACTGATAGTCGGGGCGTAAATTTAGAGTTATGTCATTTCCTCATACATAGTAAAAGCATGGCAAATGCTTTGACCGAGGCAAGGTCTATGGTATAAACTTTTCATGAAACATTGGCGCACACAGGCTATTGTATGTATACAATATTAAGACTTCGCTCCATATACTACACAAGGTACCTAAATGCAAAACACTTAATATCACAATATCATTGACAAAGTCCCCTCTATATTCAGTAATTTTCCCCCTCACTGGTTCTGCACAGTCAGTTATATATTAATAACAGTCCAGATAACTTAGTCCTAGCTAACATATAACGCGGACAGTCGTAGTTATTAAAACCTGGGTCAATACACAAAGATACATTGATGGTTTGTGCAATCTAAGAAAATAGTCTTCGATGTGAAGACAGTCGACAGGTTTATATACCTCGCGTATATATACATGTACATACTTACATATATGCATTCTATGATGAACACTACGCCGAAACATATATCCTCGTGAAAATGTAACAGCCTATCACGTGTGAATTGTGCTAGCGTCGGTAGTTTGGCATAATGCTGTGGTTTACGATGTACAGGGTGCACCATTGGTCTTCAGGGCTACGAATACACCACCGATATGATGGATGTACTCGGGAGTAGTAATTATTACCTTTATGATCTACATGACGCTCCAATCATAATAAGTTGAATTCACCACTGATATGACGGCTAAACATTCGAAAGAACTAATGATTAGGTTTTATGTACAAACTCGGTGAAACTGAAAGCCCGGGTATGAATAAACGTGGATGAAATTAACGTTACGTGGATGAAATTAACGTGGATAAAATTGATGACACCATCCCGTAATGTTTGACTTCGGTGACGTGATGACATATATGACAATTCGGCGTGATGACATAAATGACACGTTATCGGTTGAATGGCGAACAAACCAACCATGTACGTAAACGTCTTAACCCTCTCCCTGCTGGATTAGACACAGGCACTGCTCTTTAGGGCATATCCGGTTGCCTCCAGCATAGAGAGGGTTAAACCAATGCATGGTCAATATATTGCATCATGTTTGCATCTCAGGTTAGCATTGCACTTCTACTACAGTTCTGCCTCTCACAGTACTGGGATAAACTGAATAAACATGAGGAAGGACACCGCAAAAGAATATACATCATCAGCTTTATAACCGTTGCAACCATATGAAAGGCAGTTTTCTGGAAGAGGAACATATATTAGAAAATCTCGCAATACACTTTGATGTTGTCATCCAGTAGATCACAGAGTTGGTCAGACAAAGGTATTCCATCTGTTACAATACTCGTAGAAATAATGCATGGAATCCTAAATCCAATGGGACAAATAGAATAATGGAGGCACGCTCGTCAACAATCGACGAATCCGTATCGAAGTCACCAGATTTTGGCGTGCACATATCCACTTTTGAGCAAAGGGTAAGCAGTAATTAATTTGAATAAAGGGCATGACTTATGTCCCTTTGTAATATTGTGAACCGCAGTAACTCCAGTACTGTCTGTTGATTGTTTCTAATGAGGTCCGAGAGGAAGGCTACCGAGACAAATTTGACAGCGTGTTCGTGGACGCGTTGGCCGTCTGCGGCAAGGCACTCTCGTCCGTACTCTGGTCCTCGAAGTTCGAGAAAACTCTGAACGAGGGCGTCGTCCTGAGGATGGCCTCCACACAGTCCAATCTGTTCAGCTCCTTGAGCTTGCTGACCAACTGTCTGACCGTAGCACCGGAGGTCTTTGACCACTCATCCAGGACCCGGTCAGTCTGACTGACCTGCGTCGTGGATTCCTTGTCCAGCACGGGCAGCGACCCGGCCAGACCCAACGTCACGGCCAGCAGACACCAGTCCCTGCCCATGGACTCCGAGGGATCGAGGAGGAAGCTGAGGAGCCTCCTGGTGTGGATTGCCAAGAGGGAGATGTCCAAGTCCACACCTAAACAGATGCTGGAGAGTATATCACTGGAACCCATGCAGGCAATGTCCACAAAGTCTTCATACACATCCCCGGACAACACCATGCTGTGGCGGTTCTCAAGCTGCATCCTGAGGACCTCGGTCGGTGAGTACCCCCGGACGATCTTGTTGTGTTCCTTTAGCTGCGCCGGGCTGAGGGTGTACCTCTCCGTGCACAGACCTGGACACACATTGTCCACCACCTGGTCCACGATGTTCATCAGGTCCTCCAGGAAGTAGAACAGCAGCGACCTGGCGTCGGGAGGTCCGCGCACTTTGATCTCGATGTACTGCTCGTGTCGGTCCATGTCGATCATGCCCTCCAGGTCGCCGCAGCAGTACTTGGTACCGTGGTGCCACTGGTACAGGTCTGTGTCGTTGGACGGGTCGTCCGTGTCCTGGGCGATGTTCCGCCTCAGGTACACCTGTATCCGCGGGAAGAGGTACTTGAGCTGTGCGCCGTACTGGAAGCCGGTGTGGAGTCGGACTCCTCCGTAGACGCCGTCGGCGTACCGCTTGGAGTCCCGCTGCCAGAGTCCGTTGAGCGTCTCCACGAAGTTGAGGCAGGGGAACTCGTACTCGATGTCGCCGTCATTGTCACAGGGGGTGCACAGCTCCAGCGCCTCGAGGACCTGCAGGAGGTCAAGGGAGTCGGTGTCGCCGTACATCATCTGGAACTCGTCCACGGAGTAGCAGCCCGTGATGCGGGTGTGGGCGATCCGGTCGTGGGACACCAGGTTCCCGATGATGTCCGTGCACAGCCACTGGGGGTTGAAGACGACCAGGTCTTGCACGAACTCGCTCTCCAGGTAGATCACCTGCAAAATGGACACAGATATTAACTTTGGTGATACTCAATACAATTGATGAGTGAATATGAAGTTTAACAAATACAATAGAAGTGAATAATGATTAGTTTCTCTTCATAGGTCGGGATTTTTCTATAATGTATAACACTTATTATTTATGGTATTCACTATCAGAGTATTCTTTTCATTAGCCAATCAGATTAGGCTACCTAACAGCCAATCAGATTAGGCTATCTTAACAGCCAATCAGATTAGGCTATCCTACAGCCAATCAGATTTATGGCACCAGGGCTCTCCTGTTCGAAACAGTGTAACTCTAAGGTTACATGAACTTCAACCGTAACAATGGTGTAGCCTATACCATGGGTAAGGTTGGCTTTACGGTTACCATAACTATGCCATTTGGAATAGGAGAGCCCTAGCCCTGAACTTCATCACTATCAGTAACTCAAACATAAGTAGCCTGTAAAAATTGGCTAACAAGTCCAAAATAAATAACATATAACAAAATACATTTATCAACAAATAACAAAATATCTCATCCAAACATCAACGTATACTCACTGTAGTACATTTGATCTGGAAAAAGAAGTATTCATTTCTAGATTTTAGTTGATGGCAGTTAATCAGTACCAGCCAGTGCTCATATGCTCACTGCAACACTCAGTACTATGGGTGTTACAGGTGTCTTTGTTTCCTAAACCGTCAAGCCGTGATATGAGTGAAAAGATGTTGAAAGTGGTTTAGAACCCCCAATTAAAATCA